>CAXAMN010020335.1:408985-424295 GCA_963970005.1 Durusdinium trenchii
TCTTCATCGCGCTCTGGAGCATGAGGACCATCTGCATCGTGCTCTGGAGCATCAGGCCCTCGAGCGTCACCATCATCTCCATCTCCATCATGTTGATCTCCGTCATCTTCCCTGACGCCACCAGCAGGGTTCCATGCCATGTCGAGTTTTCCCCACAATGCTTGGAGAGCTGGGTCCTGATTTCACTCTTGATTGAAAGAACGTATGGATTCCATCTAAAGTGTCTTATTGGGGTGAATTGCATAAGAAAAGTTTCCCAATCCAAACCCAAGTTTCTTTAGGTTTGTCAGCGCCACCCAACCATCTTCGCAGCAAATGACTGAAGAGCTTCCGAATTCCCCAGGAGTCCATGTGTACGGTGGCCATGTCCATTGGCAAACCAAACAACTTCCTCCATTCAATCACCTGCAGGCGGCTTGTCATCCATTGATCATTTCCAACAAGTCCACCAAACATCGAACCGATCAATCCTTAAAAATTAAAAAATAACACACTACTCAGGTGAGGTAAACATGGGTAAACCAATGCGGCCTAAGGTTTGTTTACCAGTATAGGTGCTCTCCCTTACCCAAGCCTGTTTGCGAATGGCATCAATGGGAATTGCTTGAGGCCCCTGGCTCTGTGGTAAGAACCAGTCGGTTGTGATCTCCATCAATTTCAGGTTCAACTTCAGGTGGCCGCAATTGGCAAGCCCGACCACTGTGGGGTCATCCCACATAGTCAGGCACCCCTTGTTTCTGCCAATTTGTCTCATGACAACATCAGCATCCAACATCTCCGCGAGCGATGGCTGTGCCATCACGAGACCCCAAGTGCAGTCGATAGCAACTAGTCTTGATCCCACTAAATTGCTAACAAATATATCGTTGTTTCAAAATTCCTGGTCCTGCAAACCCTCAAGCACACCAGCAGGTCAACTCATGCCAGGAGCACCCAAAGTGGGTCAGAGATCAGCACGTCATGGTGCTGCTTCGAAAGCGCTGCTCAATATTTGCCAATGACTTTGTGTTATTGTTGCTATTATCATTAGGTTAGGTACTTGTTGTGAATCATTGTATCAACTCCTCTAATTCTTTGTCTTATGACTTCTGGGTGGCAACAGTGTTTGCTTGAAACACCTGAAGATTGCTTTACTCCAGAAGAGTTCAACAAAACCTTAAAAGTGCTCGCGATCAAAAATAGATGCCGGCAGCAGAAAAACTTGCAAAAGCAAAAATTCTGCAGGCTTTGGACTTCCTAGGTATATATATGTATGTGTACTCATAGTATAGTATCAATATCATATTATATATAATATGTTTCTATATAGTTGTGACCTGCTGGAGGATCACCCTATGATATGATATGATATGATATGATTGTACGTTTTGTGGAAGACTGCAAGTGTTTGTGGCAACATGTTTGTTACTTTTGTTTGTGCTGGAGGCTTTGAGAGGTTTATGATGGGGTTCTACAATTGTAGACCAAGGATCATGCTACCGCCCTTCGGAAACACTTGACGATTGGCTATGATCCAATGGTGCCACCCAGGACGGAGACGTGCTCGTAGTTTGTACTTCTCTTATTCGCCAAAGAGGGTAACGTCCACAGTTTGGATAGTTTGTTTAAGTTTTTGCATTTGTTTGCTCAGTGCCTTCCGAGGATCCCAGTCTTGGTTCCGTCTAAAATGCCAGCGATGATATATCGCAAATAGAGAGAGGGAGAGACTACTTCGATCTATCCAGCCTCCAAGGCATTTTCAAAGCATCCTTTTAGCACTGTGGCATTTGATCCCCTTCGGTGGACACAATGTCCAGTGGATTTGTGTGGCTTTACTTGGCTTTATGCACGTGGTTAGTGCTTGGATGTGCTTGGTGTGTGTTATTCTATGGCCATTTCGTTGAAGCCACCGGTGGACCATGACTCCGAGCGGTCCCGTCAGCCCGTCGGAGTCAGGAGTCAGAGACGGGTGAACTACAGTGCGGCTGGAACCGATGTGGGAGCCTTGCAGATGTCATAGGACATGACATGAAGGGCAGATGTCTGCAGATGTTTGCATGTCTACATGCGCTGCGTGAGCGACGGACCGACCTAGAGGAGCGACAGGCCGGACCCAGACGGTCCGGCCGCAGCTTGCTTCACTTGGCCGATGGAATTGCACGCTCCATGCTAGGATTCCAAGAGATGTCGCCATCAGGTCCTTGAGAGGTTGTGGGATTTTGTGGCTGACACTTGCTGCATGCATCACACACGATGTCCGGCATTTTTTGCTAGCTCCTCAAGCCCCCAAAAATTACTATATAACGAACTGTAGAACAGTGAAGGTTCCGCCTCCCCATTCGTGACCCCACATGAGCTACTATTTCTGTCGTGCCACGGTCCTATCATACGGTCCCCCATGAGCCACACTCATGATATTCAGATGCCAAGGAATGCCCACATGTCTTTGGAATCCATTTCCCTCAGTCTCTCAACAGACGAGGGCATGTCGATTCTGAGGAATGTCGATTCGATTCTTCAAGGTCCAGGGGGTGAGTGCTTCCACTGGGCAAATGCGGCTGAAAGTGTGGGTGCGATTGAGATGGATGCTTGGCTGAAAGTGTGGTTGGAAACACCTTTTGAGGACCTAAAAGGCTGAACAGCACAGACTCAGAGGTTGTTGGCTTCCCTGTGGCCTCCCTATAGACACATGATGACACATGTTCTTTTTTGACAGAGTTCTTCCAGATGCCAAATCACCCAGACAAGTCAAGTACTGGGAAGGGAAAGTAATATGGTGTTTGTTTGCAGTAGTATTGGTCTTACAAGTTGGTGCTCCAGGCTGTTTGCATGGTGTATCCATTATGTGTTTCTATTGTTCAATTCTTGTGTGTGCATGTATACACCACAACGACGCGCAGTTCCGGTGCCACGGCTTCGCCACGGCGCAACATTGCAGGACCGATGATCGATTACGCTGGAACCCTGAAGACTATGGCATCATGGTGCCAGGGGACACGGACGGGGAACGCCGTGGACACGGGCAGAGGATGGATGCAACCCGTGGGCACGGGCGATGGTACCCGTGCGTTGACCGCAGGAGACTCTCGCGTCTCGCTTTAGTTGAAGATGTTGAAGAGAAACCATTTCAGACAGAATTACTCAATGACTCTTGCAACGGAGATTGAGAGGTGAAGGGGACTGGATATGTTTGGATTACTTGCTTACCCCGCTGGTTGGGCGGGCATTCTTGGAACCATATTTCCTGTAGGATCCTGTGGGTCTAAAGTCTAAAGGTTTGCCATCACACGGCCACGCATGGCCCCAAGAGCGATGGCCTCCAACCTAACAGCAATGGCATGCAACATAGTAGCGATGGGCTCCAACCTAGTAGCTTCATGTAGCTTCTAGCTACTAGTAGCGATGGCCTCCAACCTACTACTAGCCATGGCCTTTGGGTCAGACAATAGAATTTGGCCAAGAGGAACGGTGTAGGTCTGGAAGACCGGGGCATGGGCTTTTCTTCCCCCGTGCGGCCCGGGCGTGGGCGCTTGGGCTATCTTGGGCTTGCAGCGTGAGAGAAGCAATGACACTCCCACCAGATCCAAAAAACAGAGTCTATATTCAAAAAGAAGTCAACGTGAAATAATGGGTTGTTGCAATGGTGGTGGTCAGGGTCTAAGCGACTTGAATCGTTCTGAATGAACATTGACCCATTCATGAATTCATCCTGCCTTTGATGATGGTGCCGATCAAATATGTTCGCTTCCATCCCTCCACGCAATCAAACCGCTGTCGGTTGACCAAGTTTGTCGATGGCAGTGCTTCCAGGTGTGTTTGCTTCTTCTCGATGTTTTGCGATGTTTTGTCCTCGTCAACATGCGTCGCATGTTGATCACCCAGTGCACAGTGCGCACCCGACTCACTGGGACTGGGACCCGTTAGATGCCCAACTGCACAATGGACCTGGAAGGCGCCGCCTCGCCAAGGGAATGCCTCACGGGCGGATAGACCTCGGGGTCACGGGAGCTGTCCCAGCCGTCGTAGGTCGTAGGAAGTCACAGGGGAATAACTACAAGGATCCTGGACTGTGTAGTTGTAACTGCATGGCTCATTAGTAACAAGAAGGCTACTGGTAGCTAGAAGCTTCCTTGGGAATTGTTTCACTGGGAATCGTTTTACCTGTAGTAACAAAGAATCTTATGGACCTATGGACACGGATTTGTTGAAGGATGAAACAGTTTGTTTCCTTTGCAGGTCGGCCGTTAGACAGGACAGTTTGTTCGTGGTTTGGATCCGATCGGTTTTTGGAGTCACAAGTCTTGACATGTCTTGAGAAAATCACTGTGGCTCACTCAGATTTTTTGGGGTCTCCTCTACCACTCTACCACATTTCTTCAGCCCACACGTGGCGAGGAAAGTCTAGAGTGCCAGAGAGCTGCTTTTGGCCAAACACTTGAACCATCGTGTTGCCGTTTATTTTGGTTCGGTCTTTGAAAAGCCGACTACGACGGATGGTCCTACGACGGATGGTCACGGTTTGGGCTCGCCTTTCTCCCTCTTCCGGTCAAGGCAATATATCGGAAACAAATTTCTATGGCGGCGACATCACTGACAGGGAAAACACTGAGATTTGGGTCCCGGTTCCCTGGCCTAGCGGCGCCTAGCGGTCTAACAGTGCCGGCCAGGTAGCCACAGCGTGGCAGTCAGCGCTGTGGTGGATTGGGCCTTTGAGAGGGCACCCTCCTAGCCAAAAGCGGTCAAAAGAGCGTAGTTATGAAGATTTCCGGCCATGACACGATATTGCTCCAAGTGGGCAATCGACTTCCTAATGATTGGGCAAGCAGAAAACTGTGGAAGTGGAAACTCCCGGGTGGTCTAGGATGCCTAAACTGAATTAAACATATACCATTTTCAGAATAGATGGCCATATCCGGAAGCAAAATAGACATGTTTCCCTGCACAATAGATGCCTCATTGCAAAAGCCGAAGCCATGTTATTTGAGAAAAGAGTAAGATATTCGTTCCACCAGACTGTGTCTTGCCAATTGGCCATGTTACTCTAAGATAGAGGCTAAGAGATATACGGAGATATAGGCTAGAGGTATTGGCTTCTATCTTCCACTTCCCCGCTTTCGCATGGCAATTCGCGCGCTTGCTTCAGCGGCATGGCACTGCATGAGGACATTCAGCCGTACAATTCCAACGTCGGGATCCAAGTCAGCCTGGACAGGACCGCTCCGACGCCCTTTGCCTGCAGAGAATGCTGTGGAGAAAACGAGAGGAACGGGGCGGAGTTGCCTTGGATTACTGTATCGTTTTTGAACAGACTTTCAGGAGTGAGACAGTGCAACCCGTTGTTTTTTGGTTGGCCTCCTTGGAGATTGTGTGAGTGACTGACTGACTGGCTGACTGGTTGCTTGGCTGAGTAAATCCTGACGTGTGCACGATCCCAAATCTGTGACCTGCCAGGGTCTACTCCACTGGCGTCGTTTTCTGGTCACGGCCGGGGCTGATTGATATCCTGTGCAAGTGCCTTGGATTCTACCCAGGGCGGCTGAGGCCCGGTGAGGATTCCAGTGGCCTCTTTGCCCCAAAACAGTTAGAAAAGCGAAGCATCCTTCAAAAGTTAGTCAACACCGTTTCTCTTTTGGGAGGCTGCAGGATTTTTCTGACTTCCTCATCATGGCTACCTTTAGAGTGCACCTACTTCAGCCCAGCAGGACACAACTCCACGTGAAACGCCAACAACCCCACAGCGCTGTGCAGCGCTGCCCATGACATGCTTTGGTCCTTTGTTGTTCGGCAAACCGCATTTGCCAGGCACGGGTCACAACATGTCACCTATCATTCTAATGATGCCTAATGTAGATTCTTGAAGAATAAAGCCTCCCATTTTGGAGTCAAGGGCCTAAAGGAGTGACAGTCTTTTCAGAGATATCGTTTTAGATCCAGTGGAGACGCAACAGCAATGCCGTAATTGCGTCTCCAAATCATAGGCTCACACACTCCCGAACATCATCCATACCTCATGTTGCTTCAGCATTTGGTTTTCCCATGTTTCCCCTGTTGCCCCCCTGCGGAACAGATATGTCACAGTTTGTCAACATTCTTCTCTTCCATGTGAGTTTTGCGGAGTGCAGTTGTCTCACGTCAATTCAATTTTGGTGAATTTGCTCCGAGGTTTTCGGGATTAGTTGCCTTTCCCTTCGACAACCTGAAGTGCGCCATGGAATGGGGCGGTTGGTCCTTTTCCAGCGTGACTCAGGCGGGATGTTGGTGTCGAATAATTCTTGGGAAATGGCCACGGGTGGGAGTGGTGGGCTCTCTCTTGCTGCGAAATGGATAACAGAAGGACAATTGGTTTTGATATGTTTTGATGTTATTGATGTGCCGCAAGGTTTATTTAGTGTACCTATTCTCGCTATAGTTCCGTGGCTCAGGGACCAAGCTTTGTTGAGGCCATGAAGCCTTGCATACTGCTTTCATGCCTTTCGCGAGAAATTTCAGTAGAGATGGGAAAGGGAGTTGCTGCAACACCTGGGCAAGACCCTGGAAAACCTTACATTTTTACCCATGTTTTGATCCGACATCCATTGATCCAGGTGGTGTTGCAGTATCGATGTTTTCCTTCGACCATGGGCCATAGGCGGCCACAGGTGACCATGGTAGTGCCGCACCACGTCTGGCCTCGCACGCCGTGCCCATCGGTGGATCATCCAGAACCCTTGGCGATAGTGCATCGTTTTTATCTACATGCCACTTACCGATTTCCCCGTACATAGGTGAAGTGTCTCACTAAAGTTGACTAATGCAGTGATGACTGCCAGGTGGCTAGAGTGCCTAGGTGTTTTGTGTGGTGACCTGGGGTGTGGTTTTTGGTTGTGTCCTTGCCCGTTCAGGGGATTTATCTTGAGGGGGATGGCTATGTTTTTCTTTCCAGCGAAGCTTGGTGCGGCCTTGGGGGAGCTGGGTCAGGCGTGAAGGCGTTTGGAGTTCCACAGCTTCGCCTTTGTATGCGCAGAGTGACAGGTTTTTTCTTAGCTGTTGGGAGTGTACGTTCTGTCCACTTTGACGTGCCAAGCTTGGGAGAACCGGCCACGCCTGGGAGATCCTGTGCCCTCAATAGTGTGTAATGCAGGCCTTAACAAGTCTGTGGTTTACGGTTCCTTGCAGGCTTCCCTCTTTGGTCTTTGCGCTTGTCAAGCCAAGTATTCTGGACTTACGGCTTGGCCAGCTCTTATTGTCAGTTTGCCCACTAGTGGTTGGTTCCGATGTTTGTGGATTGTCATATGCTGTGTTGTTGGCGTGCTTTTCATCTGGTGTCCGCCACCGCTCGCCCCAAAAAGGAAGACACCGCTGGCGCTTCCTATCAAGAGTATTCCATCAAGAAAGTCGAAGTGGACCTGAAGACCACCTTTTATGAAGCCGCTGGAACGGATGCCTGGACCGGGTTGAAGCGCATTGATGTGCCCAGTGCCCCTTCCTTCGAAGCGCATGGTTCTTCTGGTTGATTGGTTGAAACAAAGGATGAACGGTTTGCATAAGCCCCCAGCGAGAGTCGACCATGTGAGAGTCATTGTAGGTCATTGTTTAGGTGCTTTCCTTATAACAATGCTTGTGGGGTTGTCACGTTAGTTGATCCGGCAAAGAAACGCAGGCTCCCTAATCAACTGGCAAGGAGTGCCAATGCCAGTGAAAGACTCTCCGCCATTGGACCTTCTCAATCCTTCCAACAGACACACGTTGACAGCTGAAGACATGACATGACTTCACATGTGCAGAATACCGGGAGGACTGTTGTGAAGTACACTGTGGAGTTGCCACTTGTCCCAACTTCGCTCGACACCGCTGGTCGCAGCGAGCGAACCGCCGGGATGTCGGAGGGTGTCGGTCTTGCGCATCACCTCCGCTATGTACCCCGTTGCGGCATCAAGAGATGTTCGACTTCATTCCATCAGGGTCAACTTAGAGCACAGAACCACTGCGCATCTGTAATTACCACCAGAGGTCGTACCTCGCGCTAACGCGCACAAGCCGAAGGCTGGAATTGCTAGAACACGTTTCACAGCTCAACATACACTGATGGCACTAGCTTTGACGACCGCTAACACGCACGGAATCCCACAAATGCAAACATCGCACCTGTACAACAGGCCTGAAAGGCAAGAGCATTTGGGGTGTTAGGTTTCGAGTGACCCACATCCGGTTGATCGGTAGCTGGGGTAGCTCTGAAACCGTGCAACAGCAAGGAATCGTGCCGCCTTCTACTACGGCACCCTCATCCTTTTCCCCACCATCCTCGTCACGGTGCTCTCCTTCGGGGTCTTCTTTATGTCACATGAGGTGGGCGTAGCTTGGCCTCAGAGAGGAGTGTAACTGGCAAGGATGATTTGCCTAAGACAGTCAACTGGGCTGGATGAGGCAAGGTGCCTGTTTCCGAGCACCCTGCATTAAAGAGTAAAATCGGCGATCGAAACCTCAATGTAAGGTTGACATCTCTATACATCTAGAAGGTGCCATAGAACTGTTCACTCACTGTTCATCCAGGTGATGGATAGATGTTCACCCATCCTTATGATTCCTTATGGATCTGTTCACCCACTGCCAGTCGAACTTCATTCTTTCGGTGCCGACGGGTGTCAAACCGGTTTTGGACTGAGCGAACTGCGAATGCGCACAGGAGCATTTTTTTTCTCCCGAGCAGTTCTATACCGGGATAGCTTCTAGAAAAGTGTCAGGATGGCTCTTGAGCCCTTACAAAGCTTTTAATTGAAGACAGCCTGGTTTGGATCGAACAACGCTGCACCTGCGTCCTCCACATCGCTGCGAGCTCTACGGAAGACCCCGCTCTCAGGAACGTCTCTCCTTTGGCATTACCTTGTTGCTGGTCGTGGAGGTGATGCGGTCGACCGTCTCCACCTTTGTGCCCATTTGTGGTGAACTCCTGTGGATTGACCTGTTCATGCTGGTGAACTCTGCCCCTGGGGCTCAAGAACGGGTGTGATCATTTGAGCCCTGCCCCGAAACAAAAGCAACGCCCAAACACTTCGGTCATGGGACTCCCAGGGTCAATGCAGGTGACATGTTTGTATTCCATACATGGAGCGGAGCGACGGCCGAACGACATTCGCACAGGTCGGCACCCGGAGCTGGAGAAATACCCTGGCTGCTCCGGACATCTCACTCTCCCCAGCACCCCAAGAGGAGGGATCGAGCTGAACCTTCCGCGACACCAGGGGGAAAACCAATTGTCACAGCGCCCCAAAGGGTCAAACAGACGCGAAACACCAAGAAAGTGAGTCTTCACATTCACATCGTTTGATCGCATTGTCCTGTGTCGCAACCTCGGGGCAACCGGCTCACGAGGGGCAACCGGTGTTCCATTTTCACGTGAGATTCATGTACATCATACCAGGATCATCCAATAGGTGTCCAACAGTATACATATGGGCCTCCATTCACACCCATTGGACGTGCATATTACATCATATTACAGTGGATTGAGAGGAGATGGCACTGGCACCCCAAGATGTCCTTTATATAGGGGGGTCCATATGAACCACCGGCCTTGGGGATTGTGCCATCTACCCTCAACTGCAGACACAGGAAATTCCTGTTGGCAGATCTTCAGGACCGAATCGACCCCAACTCATCCCAACACCGACGCCGCCAAGGCGTCGGACGGTAGGACGGACGCCACGGCCTTGACCTGGTCCCCGGGGTGGTCCGCGGTTCTCGAAGTCCAACGATGGGGTAGATGGGAGAAGACATTGAAAACCAAGGAGAACACATAGACTGGAAAAGCTTGAAGCAAGATGAAGCAAGTATAATTTACTGGACATGCGGTGTTCCTTCGAAAGAGCCAGCGTTTTTTGCATCCAGGTCTTTTGCTGCCTGAGCTTGCTGGAAACGATGACCGTGCTCTTCTTTGCGTTTCATACGGATGAGCCTCGCCGATGGGTGTGGGGGAGGATCGCCACAATCCACTCGAACAAGCCCTCCCCAGAGACTCAGGGCGTCCCACAAAAACAGCTAAGGTCAACGACCAAACCGTGCGAATTCCTGGTCAAGTGATTTCATGTTTAGACCCGTGCGATGCGGTGCGCCAAGGAACACTTGCTCCCGACTTGGCTCGCTTGGCTGGCGCCCTGGATCTTCTGGCGAGGCGATCTTGAAACACTCCCATCCATCCATCCATACGTCCATCCATCTGGATATCCATACATAGATACATAAATACATCCGTACATCCATACAATGCACACATGCATGCGTACTGACACACACACACACACACACACCTATGCTGTACTTACTCTGTCATATGTGACGAGAATGTGTTCTTGGAGTTGAACTCACTTTGAGCATCTCAGCTTGCGCTGCCAGGAGGGCGGCGAACTGGACCGGTGGAATCGCAAGCAGGCGGGGTCAAACAGTCGGCTGCGAGGTCAGGGTTTTTGACATTTGAGATCATTTGAGGATGTCATGCTTGGCTCGGTCATTGGCATTGTCAACATATGTGAACATGTTTCAATTCTACAATACCATAGTCGCGGTCCCACTTGAAACAGTTTCGAACAACGCACGTTTGGAGGGGACTGTAAGTTGGCGGTGAAGGCTTCTTGGCAAATTCTGAAGCAACATGGCCTTTCCGTAGCATCACTAGCAATGTGTTTTTTTTGCTTCTCTTGGTGGTCGCACTGCAAATCGTACGGAGCTTGGATCATTCCAATCTACGCAGAATGGTAATGTGAATGTGAATGAATGGAACGCCGATCAGTGTTCAGACCCTTGAATTTTAGATGCATTTACACTGCAGTAACAATATAGCTAACACCGGAGTTTCAACTAACCACATCCTCCAGAATCGTTGGTTGCAGGTAGCATCTTTCGACGGTTCAGCAAGGGGATTCTGAAGGAACCCAAGACGCCCATGAGTGACTCGTCTTTGGAAGGGTCCAATCCACATCTTGCTTTCAGGAGTTGATTTGGTTTGCTTCAAATCGCACATTGAAGAGGGCGACACAGAGTTGTTTGTTTATCGAATGGCCTGATTTCTCAATGTAAGTGTGTTGCTACATTGAACAACTCAACCCTCATATCGCAGTAAGGAGGAGAGTCGCAACTTTTGCTTGGAGCGGAACAGCCAACGACCATGTGACCACTGAACCTGAGGCAAGATTGAAGAGAACTTGAAGGAAGGGAAACTCACGGAGAGCGATCTTCGGCATGAGCTGGAACGAATAGAGTTAAACAGAGATGTCCAATGCATGACGCACAGCGGGCAGACACAAGCAGCGAATTAAGAGAGGTGTGGAGTCCAAATGCGTCCAATAACGATGTTCCATGCGTTGTGCACTGACTGTGATAGCTTTGATTGGAACCCGTGTCGTGGGAATCCTATGGAAAGTTTGCATCCCTGATGGTTGCGCTTGTAGCAGCTGGCGACCAGAAACATTAAAAGGCTGCTCCTTAGTGACTGATCGCGGCCGCATTTGGCACAGCCTCGGATACGAATCTCAGGTACGGTGCTCGGTGAACTCGGAGAAAATTCGAAAATAATATACTGTACCTATAGCGTCAATGTGTCCCACCATATTCTTTTTGGGGGGTGGGGGGTGGAGGTTCTTAAAGATCCTTTTGACACGGGGTAGTTTGGCGTTTGGCTTGGTCCCAAGGATACGGCGAAGCTTATTTTCTTCGAGAACCTCTTTTACATGTTGGACTCTGACTCGAATGGCTTGATCACTGTTGAGGCAGTGACTGATCGCTTTTGTAAGGGGTGAGAGGAGCATTGCTACATGTTCCTTTTCGCGATGGTCTTGGCCTTGTTTTGCATCTCCACAGCGATCTGATCATATGTTCGAAATCTGAATATCATTTGCTGGGCTAGAAACGAGACACATTGGCATACATTGGCTAGCGTCCCACTAACCACTCACTCATTGATAGTCAAAAAGCATCAAAAAGCCCTGCTTGAACTTCTAGAAACCTGTATTTGAAGTGCATTTGCTGATTTTGGATCATATTCTATATAGTTATATATATATATAACTGGTCTTTGTATGTTTTGGTCAGTTGCTGCATGGGTGCAATCATCATATGTCCCAGTGAGGCAACAAAGGGAGGTTAGTCTTGGTGACGGGTTCGAGAAAGTGAGCAACCCCAGAGACTTCAAAGAAACATCATGGTTCCTCTTAAGGCCACAAATGCGTTTCTTTCTTAGGCCGCAAATGCTTTCCTGCTTTCCCACTTCACAGTTCTTGTTTGAACACTTTTGCGCTGAAGGTATGGAACACAAGCATCAAACCCCAACACCACTCTTTTTGAAACTGAACTGTCGGCTGGTGTCGCATTGTTTCCTTTCTTTTGAGGGGTTGGACTCGGAAATAGCACCCTGAGGATGCACCCCCTGCCACAGGATGCTTGTTGCATGTTGAGCTTTGTCAACCTGAGCATGTCCCGGCAAGCCTTGAAGGGCTTCCTGGAAGCGTCTTGGCATGCCTTGGCTGTTTGGGTTGGTGTACAGTACGGTTTTCTGGTGGACCATGGCTTCACATTCTTTGGCTTCTGGAGGGCCCCCGTCCGCACAGATTAGTAGGAGCTTGTGTTACAATGGTTTTGGAGTAGATGGCGCAATCCCCCAAAGGATCCAAAAGGTGGTTTATATGGACCCCTCAGCAAAGACGAGCAAAGACATCTTGGGGTTTGTGCCATCTTCTCTGGAACCACTGTAAATGGTTTTGTGTCAACGCTTCATGGTGTTTCTATGGGTGTCAAACCGGGGCCTGAGCGAGACATAGGCGCCCAAAGGTCTGGCCGTGACCTGTCCGGTGCCACACGGACGAAGACAAGAACCAAATGAACAGGTGAGGCATCATTGTTGGGACCCTTATCGTATAATATGCATACGTTATGCATATTAACATATGTAAAACTGTAAATATATATATATATAGATGGTATGTTCAATGGGGGTCTTTGACATCCTGGACCATTTGAGCACCCGTTTCACGGCCTCCGAGGGCCCCAGGACTGAGGAAGGACGACCGGGGATGACTGGTGATGACCGGAGGTGCCAAACAGAGGACCTAAAGAAGTGGTTTCCAGGATTTGGATTGGACTTCCAGACCATCCATGTATGGGCTGACTATACGCAATTAAACGTCACTCGGATGGTCTGGGGATAGTTCATCAACCATATTCCTTGGGTCTGTTCAATTTCATGCAACTGTAAGCAATCAACACTATTTTAGAGAAAGGCCTTTACTAACAATCATCATCCACTGTTCCTGGTGAGGGGATATAAGCCATATGCTTTCTGTTTGATTCAACGGTTGATCCTTTGGCACGTCCTCGCATGAATCTCTCTGCTTCAACCCATCGGCTCCGAGGAGAACTGGCCAGAGCACAAGCGCTTCAATTGCAGTGACTTTGTGGAGAGCCTTCGATGTTATCTCCTTCGGTTTCGGTTTCAAGTCGGGGAAATTCGGAGCTCACCTGTTTTCACAGACGGACGGAGGGCATTTCTTCTACTGCGGAGCTGGCAGTCAACTTGCTGGCATTCTGCATCTAAAATGATCTATATGGATGTTCAGGTTGGTTTTCAGGCCTATAAGCGGCCTTTGGATTAGGCTTATTTGTGCTTTATTGTTGGATCATATGCCATAGAGAGCAAGAATCCTATGGATGCAGCCGAGCCTTCGTTTCTGTGATGCCCACATATGTTTGGGATGAGACACTGCGTGGCATAATTAAGATGGATGATGTGTTGAACAGTCATCTTCCGGTTCAAAAAGAATGCCAATAATATGTGTTTCTCTCCGGCAGTGGTAGGCATGTTGCATGCAGGGATTTTACATGAGCCTGATATCATAGATGTTGGCATTGGAGAGTGCCAAACACTGACCTTTGAATTGAAGTGATGCCTGCTGATTCATCACCAAGGATTTGCGTTGAGCTCATGTGGGTGATGCCTTTCCACGAGATCAAGATGCTTGGTCCAAAGTTTCGGCACCTATTTACAATTTCAGGTCCGTTTTGTTGGTTTGCTCTCCTTGGGCACTTTAGAGTCGTTCGGAGTCTTCGTACATCAGAGTCCCCAACACAGGCTTTTCCCCAGATCGTGGTCTCAGTTCCTGCGGCTTAGGTTGCCCAACAGAGGCTCTTAATCAAACCATCCAACGAACCAGTTGTCTTGAAGATATCAGTCAAAACTGCCATGTGCCCCAGAAGAGACTCGGTCAAAACGTATGCGTTTCACGGCTGAAGCCCAGGATGGGCGCCGAGAACTACATGAGCTGCTTGATCTTGGCGTGACAAGATCTCCTGTGGTCCAAGCACAACGAAAGACCACAGAATACTACTTCATTGTGTTTGGACCAGTTCCCGGGTATGTTCAAAACTTTGGTCCAAACACTTTCTGTGGTCAGGAAGTTTCTTTTTGGGAATTGGACCAAAGTGTTGAAGATACCGGGAACTGGGCAAGTCATTTTGTTCGAGACTTCCAGCTTCCACACGATGATCATATATGATCAGAAATTTGATTTCAAGATGTAGAGCCTCCCCAAGTCTATGATTTAGGTCAGGGCTTGAAGAGGATTCGGATGGCTTCAATTTGGAAGTTCGTTGCAGGTGTGTTTGGAAGGTGGATATTTATGAATGGACCACCACTATGGGCAAAAATGGGCATGAGGAAGTGCATCAGGCATTGTCAGGGTTCTTGTCACCATCAGCGTTCGGTTCAGCTGAACCAGAGATGTTCCAAACGAGTCACCCCCGCCAGTCGACGTGATACTTTTGCCGACTGGCAAACAAACTGAAATAAACTACTCTACTCACCACTGGGCACTACGAATTATATACTTGATACTGGGTACTCTGCCAAGTTAGTAGTTTGATGTGATACTTTTGTCGGCTGACAAACTACTAACTACTCAGGTCTTTCGTTGGGCCTGGCCGCACCTGACCTAAAGCACGGGCTTACTGGTTTTTCTCGAGTCGCCACGGGAAACGGACGTCAGACTTGCAGGTAGCTACAACCGATTTACGAAGCTTTGTGCCAACTACTGGCTGAGCTGGTCCAAGACCGTGGATCGCTGGTCCCGGTTCTGGCTTCCGACGCTTGGTTTGGAGGTTGAACGCGGTGTGGGGAAGGAAGGAAGAACTAGGAAGAACTGCTCCTTAGCAGGTTTCTATGTTGTCTTTTTTGGGCTGGTGCTTTGCATGGGTATTTTTGAGACATACGTATCCCTGGAGGATAGGGATTCTTGGCTTTAGGTTTTTTTCTGAAAAAATTATGAATATTCAATCATTTAAGGTAGGCAGGGTCGGTGATGATGAATTATTT
>CAXAMN010020335.1:438709-451224 GCA_963970005.1 Durusdinium trenchii
CACAGAGGACGAAGAAGCAGAGGATGCAGAAGAAGGTGAAGAAGGAGAACAGGAGGGCGCAAAGGTCAAAGAAGCAGAGGACGCAGAAGAAGGTGAAGGGGAAAAGGAGGTAGCAGAAGGTGATGAGGAAAAAGAAAACAATGCAGAAGGAAAGCTACAAGGAAGAGGAGGAGGCGATGTCAAGCAATCTATCATTCCCGATTGGGCACTGGAGGCCTTTCCTGGGATGACTGCTGCAAGTGTGGCGAAGTTGGTGAAGCTTGCAACGGATGCCTACCACAAAGAGCTCTCAGACCAAGCTCAGAGTTCTTCGTCTGGGACCAAACGAGGTGAGGCCCAGAGTGATCTCAGAAATGATCCTGAGGCTGTGGCAAGAAAGAAGCAGAAGACCAAAAGCAGCCAAGCAGAAAGGATGTTTGAGGTGTGGCCGGGCTGGGAAAAATATCGAGTTCACCGGCCATGGTTTACAAAGCCCAAGCTGCGCCCACGAGCACCTATTGTCACGCAAACTTGGGCAGGGCCTGGGTGGTCTTTTTGGTCTCGGTTCATTGTGAAAAGAAAGTTTCAAAAGCCATCAAACCTGCTTACGCGACGGCAGCTCTTGGCCAGACATGCAAAGACCAGAAAGTTAGCCCAGATCAACAAGTTTGAATGGAGCACATGGGCAACAATGTCCAGGGCACGCAAATTTTCCCAGTGTCAGAGTTTGAAGAAACAGCCGAAGCTCCTCAAGACATGTGCTCCCTCTATAAGGTGGACTTCAGATCTTCAGAAGGCTAGTGGGACAAACATATACCTGAGTGTAACCTATATAAATACACGTCACATACATCTTCCATACATGTACGTGTATTGTGTATATAAATTACTGCCTGCGCATATGCACAATGGCAATGTTGGTTTCGTTTCACCTGATTGTCTCTGTCCTGTTGGCCACATTGACCTTGGGCAGGTGAAGACTTCAGTTCGACGCCCCCAAGATCCTTCGCAGATGGAGACCCAAGTGGAAGACTGGAACCAGAACATGGTTCCAGAACATGTTGCTGAAGCTAGTGAGGATGAGGGCATAAAGGAAAAGAAGGTCAAAGGGACTTTCAAGGCGATCCTTCATTTCTGGTGGACTGGACTTGAATATTTTCATAAATCGGTCTATATTATATAAATATATATATATATGATATAGCTACAGCTGATCATGGCCAACCGCTGACAGGATCACAGGCCTCTCCTGTCTGAAGAAGCCAAAGCCAAAGTGCCTCAGGAAACGCAAAGAGAAGTGCAGAAGGTTCTCTCTGACATCCAAGCTGAAGGCAAAGATACTGAAGAAAACTTGCTCAAGGCTTGCAACATTTGAACTATTGATATTGGTGTTTGTTTTGAGTTAAAATATTGACTGCGCTTTCAACTGATCAAATAATGGGTGGACAGAACCTCTTGACTTCCAAGCGAGGTCATGAGGACACTGAATTTTGTTTTTGCGACATTAATACTATTGTAGTGCCCATATATATAATATAGCTTCCAACACAGGTTGAGAGGACACAAAGGGTCCCCTTTTGTGTCCTCTCAGCCTCTCTAGGTTGAGAGGCCACAAAAACGATAGGTGCAATAACGATTCTTATTGCACCTTTCGTTTTGCGTCCTGTTAACCTGTCTTGGATGTGTTTTCGGTCCTCTGGACCTCTCTTGGTTTCTGTCACAGGCGCAGGGGAAAGTGCGTAAAGCTTTGAAAGCTCTTGAGGCTTCGGATGGGGAAGGGGAACAGGATGGGCAGCGTGCGGAGAATCATAAAGGTCGAGGAAAGGGGAAAGGGCGAGGTCGTGGAAGAGGAGGGGGACGTGGGCAATCAAAATCAGCTGATTGTCCGGTTGTGCCTGGCAAGAGGTCTGCCCCCCCCAATCCCTGTTCCAGCCAGTGCTCCTGCTGGCCCAAATGAAGGAGAGAGTGTCAAGACCCCACCAGTGAAACGACGACTCGAATTCCGTCACGAAGATGGACGTGACCATGAGAGTGGTTCCAAACAGCAAAAA
Source organism: Durusdinium trenchii (assembly GCA_963970005.1). Classification (NCBI taxonomy): domain Eukaryota; class Dinophyceae; order Suessiales; family Symbiodiniaceae; genus Durusdinium; species Durusdinium trenchii. The sequence goes on from CAXAMN010020335.1 coordinate 440,740, forward strand.
CGTGCACGCGCACGACCCAAAGCCAAGTCTGCTGCCACTGCTGCTGACAAAAAGGAATCTGAAAGGAGTGCCAGTTCTTCGAAGGATCAGCCTTCAAGGAGCCGCAAGCGATGCGCAAACAAGGGGCCTGTCAAGCGGAACGATCACGCGATCCAAAAGCTCCAGCTTTGCAAGAACCATTTCGAGGCCCCTTTTTCGTAGGTTTTTCATGAAGCTTACCTATGACCTGCATTATCAGCGCAGGTCTTTGAGCATTTCCAGGGTCTCAAGCTCCCAGACATGATCCTTCCCGACACACTGACGACGAAGCTGTGTTCCCAGTTTTAGTCTATAAGCTGAGATCTGTACAGTTCAAGTGGAACCCTTGCTTGCCCAGGTCGATCACTGTCCCACCTCCAGCGGCTGTGGGCATGGGAGGTTGCAAGGCAATTCAGATCTTGCTTGATCCGTCTCTCGCACAAATTTCTCTAGTGTGATGAACTGTTCAATTTGCTAGTGAACCCTTCCCTTCACCCCCCAAGTGTTGAGGAAACTCGGCACCTACTATGTCAACAAGATCATGGTTCCGGAGACTTTCCTTAAACTTGCCGGGTATGAGACCAAACCCGGCAATGGCGTAACTGTGTCTATGAAGAAGGAGGGCTTCATTGAGGGGTGCTTAAGCTGCAAAACAAATTCAAATACAGCATGCAGTGTAAAGTCAAAACAAAAAACAAACAGAGCAAAGATCGAATTGTATCTCGTTTAGTGGGTCCTTCAAGGTGGACACTTGCAGTTGCCCTAGCTGGATGGCGGACGCCTGCTGAACTCGGGCTGCAGCCTTGGTATATTGTGCCATGGGCTAGTGATTTACATCCTGATTTGCAAGCCTAGGCTATCACCACCAGAGGTTGATTGAGCTGTAGCAGTTTTCTTCTTGGCATCCTGTATGTACAAGCGCCCATTGTGTTTAAACAAGTTTGCAGGATCATAACTTGGTGAGGGTTCAGCTTTTCATGGCTTAGGGGGCAGGATGCACTCATCAGGGGGTGCTGGACCTGACATAGACATCTATGAAAGTAGATGCAGTCACTGTCCTGTCAATCATTTTGCTGTCAGCCGGCTCTTTGCCTGGCAGTGGAGACGTTGGTGTTGAGAATGGAGTGAAAAGCCTGCACCAAGAGCAAGGTCAGAAAGAATGTGCAGTGGATGTCTTTCATTGGAACAGTCACCTTTTTGCAATATTAGTTGGTATCTGCATGTACGTCTCAAGCACTGTGCCTTAAAGCCTCGTCATTTTTCATTTGTTCCGACGATAATGGCAGCCGACAGACCCCACCCATTGTCTTTGAGCAAGCGAAGCGCAAAACTGCTGCTCCTCCTGGGAGCCCCGCTGATCCTGCCCCAGCCCTGGTCTTGAAGTGCAGTGTGGCTATAGTGCACTTGAATTCCGAAGAAGGAACTAGCCACTGGCCTTTGCAGGCTACATCTCATAGATTATATCTGTCAAGCGACCTCTCCAACAAGTAGCTCATCACGGCGGGTGAGTGTCTTAGCCTGCCATGGGCCTCCTCCCAACAAGCCAGTGAAACTGGAAATACTTTTGCAGGACAAAGACATAGTCGAGGCCTTCAGTGGTACAGGGCGTATATACCGGCAAGCATGTCAGCATCTTGGTTTTTCCGCCTTTGTGAACCAATATATATATAAATATATTTAGGACTTTTTTCTGGATCCTTATATTGCTTTGAGGGCTTGATGGAGCTGGAACGTACTTTTCTCAGATCTGCACTCCAGCAATTGTGGATCCAGCTTACAAACCATGTCCATCCCCTGCATAGGGACTACTACGAAATCAATTCAAACCGCGGTGACCTGAACAACATCAGGACCATGTAGGATCCTCAGGCTGTCCACAGGTCCTTGTGTGAGGGTAGTGGAGTCATGTTGCCATGCCCTCTCCAACACGTCACTCAGGGCGGGCCTGATGTACTTGGTCAAGAGTGCATTGCGCCTGAGACCAGGCGGCTTACTATGGGGAGGGGTGCCATGTTCGTTGTTGGTGTGGATCTCGGCTGGCACACATGGAAGATCGGAATGGAACAGTTTTATGGGAAACACAGAGTTGGATTGCGTAGAGAACTCCAACGCTATCCTGAGCCGCTTCGCTTTGATTCTGGTCTTGTGCCTTGCTCGTGACGTCTACTGGTGCGTCGAACAACCAGTGTCTAGTGTGCTGAAAAAGACGCCCTACTTTGCCTTCCTGATGGGCCTCCAAAAGACCTTTCCTCGAAGAGTGGGAACGTCCGAACCTTAAGTGCCGATACTAGCTAGCTAGCCAGCCTTCTCATCACAAATCATGAAAATGACTATATATTCAGGTCCCTTGGTGCCTATGGGCATTGGTCTCCAAAATATATCCAACTCCTGGGGACATGGTCCAGACCTCAATGTCTAGAAATTCGATTTATGAAAGCCATCTAGTGTTTGCGCCTGAGGCCACACATGTACAGGATGCACCGCAAACTCACGAAGTTCCGGCGATCCCAGATCAAGAAAACTCAGAAGCGCCGAGCCATCCAAGTGGTGAAGAAGTCTAAAGCATCATCTTCAGTGCTTCTTTGATTGAACTAGATCTTTAAAGCTGGTCTTGTATACAATCATGAACGTGTAGTGAACACACACAGTACATATATATACATATATGGAGCTGACAGGTCCGGTGGGAAAGATCTCAAAGCAACGCAGTCCTATCCACTATCATTTGCAAAAAGAGTTGTGGCCCTTCACATGGCAAAATCGAAGGACGACTGCTTTGAGTAGATCCATGCCTTTTTCAATAGATTTGATGTGCAGGACGTGTCTCCATACCTACTACCAGAAGATGTGCCTCCTCAGGAGAGAGTGTTGTTGTTTCCTAAGCCCTTCCAATTCCAACCAAGTCCAGCCGCCATGCGAACTGCCTCCAGGATTCACCGCGCGGATTTCAAAACCCATTGACCGAGAAATCGCAACCAATGACCGAGAAATCTCAACCAATGACCGAGATTTCGCAGCCTTTGATCGAGATTTTACAAAACACAAAAACATGCTCTCATGCATTTACTTGATGTATATATGAACATGGTGGAGCATGGTGTACCATTTAGCTCGGTCGCAGCAGAGAACTTGCCACAATGAGTCCTCCTCCTGAGAAGGGTGGCAAGTACGACCCATGGAGTGATGCACAGGTGTCGGGACCTTGTCGCCCACCAGGCCCTGAGAACTTGACCCCTGCCACAACGAGGCCAGTGGAGTCTGCCACACCTGGCAGAGGCTTGGAATCTGAAGGCGCTGGATTTAAGCTCATGATCATATATGCGTGTGTTAAAATTTGCAAGTAGCTGCAGGATCAGGAGAGAAGACCGGTGCACCACTGCCTCGATCAGGGTCCGTGGTTAGTGTCGCGAGTACCAGGAAGGATACACCACAGGAGGCTATCCTACCCAAGCAAGCCAAGGGATCTGACAAAGCAAAGACTGTCGACAGCAAAGCAGCCAAGCAAGCCAAGGGATCTGACAACAAAAAGAATGACGACAGCAAAGCAGCCAAGCAAGCCAATGGATCTGACAAAGCAAAGACTGTCGACAGCAAAGCAGCCAAGCAAGCCAAGGGATCTGACAACAAAAAGAATGGCGACAGCAAAGCAGCCAAGCAAGCCAATGGATCTGACAAAACAAAGACTGACGACAGCAAAGCAGCCAAGCAAGCCAAGGGATCTGACAAAACAAAGGCTGACGACAGCAAAGCAGCCAAGCAAGCCAAGGGATCTAATGACGACAGCAAAGTAGCCAAGCAAGCCAAAGGTGACCCAGCGAAACCAGCCAAGTCCAAAAAGCCAGAGGAGCCATCAGCGCCATCAGCATCATCAGCCAAAAAATCTAGATCTGACACCCCCAATAAACCTGAAGGCAAGAGTGCCAAAGCAACAGCAGCCAAATCGAATGCACCTGGTGATGAGCCAGTGCATGAAGCACCAAAAAAAAACGTAAAAGAGAGAAGAGCCCTGCTGTGACGCCAAAAGCAAAAGCAAAAGCAAAAGCAAAAGCTTGTGCTTCAGTAGAGTGGGAATTTCGTGATGGGGTTTGGTGGTTCCGTGGGTTGGGCCATAGTTAAGGACCTTATTTATGTCGATACCTGGCTGGACTTCCGATGTGAAGGCGGTGAAGTTGAGAAGAAAGGGGTGCCAATCGTAAATATACTATCGCTGGTTCAGTACCTCTTTGACGACCACGGTCTAGACATACCGCCCCACGCCCTCAAAAGCTTTTGGGAGCATGCCAGGGCGCATCTACCATGGGCAGCAAACCATCCAGCTGCACAGGATGCAGATAGGATACCGCTTGGAATTTACGGAGACGAAGCCAGGTATTCCTCAGAGAGTGGCCAGCTGGAGAAGCTAATAGTAATCACATTGAATTGCACACTCTGGAGCCCAAAGAGCTCCAGAAATTCACGCTTCATCATTTGTGTTCTTCGCGAGACACTCTCCATGGGAAGCAAAACGCTGTGGCCATTGTACCAGTACATCGCTTGGGCTTTCAATATCTTGTACCATGGGCGGAAGCCGTCCAGAGGTTACAGAGGAATGCCACTAGCATCGAACCTCCAGTCAGTGGGCAACTCTGACTACCTTTGTCAGGGCAAACACAAGTTCTTTTTGAGCGAGGTGAGAGGAGACTGGAGTTGGCACATGTCATCTTTGGGCCTCAGTGCCCGCTGGAATAGCAAAAGCCTTTGCTTCAAGTGCAACGCCAAAAGGCACTTGACAGGTGGCCCTTTGGGTGATAGTTCATACCTGGATTTTTCACCAACGGCAAGCTGGATTCAGCATCAAACAACTCACGTCGAGTTCCTAAATTCAAAGCTTTTGCCAGGATGCATATGTCATACACTCAGTGTGTACCTATTTCTCAGCTACAAGCTTCTGATATGTACATGTACTATGTGACTTTAGCCTGATAGAACCACTTTGCGGGCTTCAATCACACTAAGGTCCGCTTTTCAGCATTATCGGATTTCATTGCACAATGGTCAGGTATTGCATCGCACACAATGTGCACCTTGGGGTGTTCCAGCGTTCAAATGGAGGGGCCATGTCACTAAACTCAATTTTCGGACTATATGTGTTGATCCAAAAATCGATGTCATCAACGAAACACATTGCATGGAATTTGGGAATGGCAGTAGGGCATGATGGTGTGTCCAAGGTTGACGCTGTACAAAGCAGGATTTTGGGGTGATCCTGGACAAACATCATTTCGGCAGGCTTTGAGACATGCTTTTGCGGATTTCAGAGGCTGGAAGAAGCAACATAGAATAATGTGCTCTCAAGGATGCTTCACTCCAGGGCTGGATACTTGTCAGCTCAAGCTTGCAAAACCATTGCGCTTTGTGCAGCTGTGGTGCAGTATACCAACTATATTACCGTACGTATATTACTATATATGTTGCTGGCTGGCATCCTAGGTGATGTCCAAGGGGATCGAGCCGATGATGACATGTAAAGCCTACAATGGACGCGTGGTTTGTGCTTGGCTTGCTTCTTGCGCTCAACGCTTGCTGCAACAGCACCCAGATGTGCTAGAGTATCAGCTGATGTCTACATGCATGCCCCCCCCCTAAGACTGGAACTGCACACATGTACTGTGCTTCTTTGCTGATGCTTTTTTGCTCATGTGTTCTGTCTGCTCAAGAAGCTCTGCCTAAACACGCCTTTCTTGCTTCAGGGCTGGTGGCAACAACTTCATGCTTGAAATCGAGAAAGCTGGACGTTTTTTGTGATGGTCCCAGTATCTCCATCATTCACATGCCTCTGAATGAGAAACTGCAGAAGCTATTAACATAAAATATCTAGATGTATCTATCTATCTACCTATCTTTCTAATCTATCAACCTACCGATCTATCTTTCTATGATATCTTATAATCTAGCTTAGTTTGACTCTGTGTTTCAACCAGCTGAGGCATCAGTGTGAAGCTGAGGACATCGCCCGTGAAGGGTACACCTACCTCAACAGCTTCAAGGCTCTGGCCAGACTCACGCTCAGGCCCCGATCCACCCACTTCCCGTCCTCAAAAATATCCCTGTTGTAGTGCATGGCGCAGGAGGAGCGAGCTAGTGTGGGTTACAATACCCAAACACCATGTGCCTATGCTGCACCAAGAAACAGTCAGTTCCATGCAGCTGACCAAAAAAAAGAATCGTGAGAGAGTCTTTCTTCAACCCAAGGCCATGCACCACCACATCATAGAATGCACAGACTATAGACTTTGGGCTGCATGTTAATGTGTTTGGTGCGGGTTGCTGAGTGTTTCTCGACTTGTTGTCTCTGCAGCTTGAGGGCTGAATCCTCGATTCGACCACACACTGATCGATGAGGATATAATGAAGTATGCCAAAAGCTACTTGTCAACATGGGGATTCTATCACCACAAATATGTTGTTTGACCGGTGTTGCACTCAACTTCAAGGCCTTTGTGTCAATAGTCACAAGTGGACTATACATGCATCTATCCTTCGACGGGGGCTTCTCCGATTGAAGCATGCCAAGAAGATGGTGAGGACCATCTAGATCTCTTTGAATGAGTCCCGCTGTCTTTTACAGTATAATTTGGGTGGGTTGGAATGTACTGAAGCTGTGCCAGGACATGGAAGTTCAAGCGAGATGTGCCACTTCCAAAACCGAGCCAACAGCCCTAAGTGAGAAAAAAAGCGACGAGGGTGAGATACGAGCGTCGAATGTGTGTGGAAGGATCGACTGCTTATAACGCACGCGACAGAAGGTCTGGGCTATACTGTGTATATACTTTGCATGCATATATGTATATGTATACAGTATATATATGTTATATTATGTTATATACATGTAACTCTTTGTAAGCCACTTCAATTTCTACAGCCGGTGCTTTGACTAACCGTAACTGGAAGTGTGCGCCATTAAAAACCAGAGTGAACACAGCGATTTTAGGGCTTTGGAGGTGAAACGCGCCCGTGGTCCAAACGCCGCAGTTTAATCCGCACTTTCTGAAATGCCCTGATCGATCAATTCTTTGATTGACATTTCAGCCACAGCTAGCAGATTTACGTATGTTTTTTTTGTATATATACTGTATATGATCAGAACTGGCCTAACAATTCTATATACATCCCGAATCTTGGGTGGCGAACTCCCATCGAAACTCGGAGCCACTCCATCTTCGGAACCGTTCTTGCGCGTGAATGGTTCTTCCACGCAGCGAGCAACAGGTGAAGGTGTTGGTGTCCTCGACCTGGCAGCGGGACAGTGGCCAGGTCGCCATCCTCTCAGGGGGTGGCAGTGGCCATGAACCCGCAGACGCTGGCATGACGCTTGGGTGTCGCACGGAACTGCTAAGGCCCTTTGGAACCCCCAAGTGACATGATTGTGTTCAAGCACTATCGGGCATGGAACCTCTTTTTGGAGTTCCATCTGGCTGGTGAATCTTGTTGAATTTCTGGGCTCATGCTGATTGGAATTCCGGTAGTACGTGTAGGGCCTATAATATGTTTGACCCAATGCTCGCATCCAAGTGGTTTTGTACATCTCAGTTTCGGACTTTGTGACGGTCACAGTTTCGGTGACAGAGAGATGCTTCCCTTGGGCCCCCCGAACGTGGTGGAGACGGTGGAAGTTCCGGTGGAAGTTCCTGTGGAAGTTCCGGGGATCGGCTGTCTTGAATGTTCATGTGGAACAGCCAATCAGGACAGTAAGGACAGTATACCACGACCAATGAATTCTTGGAGAAGGTGACAGGAAACAGCTAGCCAGACATGAATTCTTGGAGAAGGGGTTCCGTAAAAAGTATCGGTGTCATTCGGTGTCAACGGCCAGCCGTACACCACAAGGGTATTGTAATTGTCAATGTTTTGTAAGTCTACCATGTCTACCATGTCATGAACTCAGGATTGGCGATGGGCTGCTTACTGCCGTTGTTTGTCGCCAAGCTGAACAGGTTGAAGATTGTTGAAGAATCTACTGTAAATATTTGTGAGTCTCCAACTTCCCTTTGTCCCGAGCGGGCAGGTCTCATCCGACTAAGACCTATCAAAGTGCAGCCGAGATAGATGAGACAGATAGAACAGAAAAGTGCCTGATTGTTTGAACTGTGTGTTGGAACGGCAGCAGTGCTTTGTTTGTGCTAGGTGGGGTGGCAACCAAGAACCTGAACTCGTGGTGGATGAGTTTTTAGACTGAAAAAACATTATTAACACACACACACACTCGTTTTTGGCTTTGTGCTACTGATCTATTTCGGAACGTGCTGCGATCGAAAACCGTTGGAGGACTTAGGCCGGACACCGGACAACACCCTTGCTTGCTGTGGTGACTGATGCCCAGACCGGGGTGCATATCTCTCATTTGTTGGGCGCTTTTTCTAGGTGGCGAGATTTTTGCTTCGCCTTCCGCATTTGCAGTTGCACGTGCCTTGGAGGCGGGTGGACGCAAGTTGGCGGCTTACAGACCACTCATGCTGCAACTCAAATTCTTCATAGAATTTCTTTAGTAGGGGGCTACTGGGTCAGCATTGGGTGGTTTGTTGGAGGGAAGGTCACTTTTGGTGTGTGCAGGTTGTTCACACTAAGGTGCTACGTAAGAGACATAATTGTGCTTGCCTCAAACTCCAGGATAGGGGCCGGGGCTTTTATGTTCCGTGATGATCAGTCATGGAGTCATGGACACTATAGTTTGTTTTCCCGCAGTTCTTATTTGTTTATATATTGTCGATTGCGGAGCAGGACAGGTATGCAACATGCAAAATGGCGGACAATGCACAGAGCATAGGCAATGCAGCGTTTGGTTAACGCGACTAATTGTGCAGTCAGGCAACAATGTGCATCTATTTTTGCATTTGCCCACCCATTCCCCCCAAAAAACGCACTTGAAAGAATTACACAAGTCCAATTGCCTGGCTCTTGACGACAGTGGAGGCCGTCACTGGTACAGCTGGAGCGCTGGTGGTCATCCGCAGCAATGCCGGTCACTGGGTTGGAGACCGTTGGAGGAGAAGTTGGATGAAGAGTTGTGGAGCCACCTCCAGGCATACCCTCCGACGAACAAACCACATGGAAGTGGATGTTTGCATCGGCCCCGAAAGGAAGACGACTCTCCAGAAAAGTATTCAATCCTTTTGTGAAGTGATGTGTTCATCAGAGTGTAGCGGCTACCAATGGATTGTCTTGGGGGTTTTAAAGGAGTTCCGAGCAAGTGTCCTTTTGGAAGGCTGAAGATGCAATGCTCAATTCCGCGTACAACCTACAACCCGAAGGTTTTCGCGGTTAAACACCTGCACCCAGTGGGCCCAGTCGAAGACTCCATTTGGAAAACAGGGACCCTCAATAAGGAACTTGTGCTCCAACAATATGGTCCTGGTCTGAGAATTGAACCACTGGCTGTCACTGGCTTTTGGTGTCCCCAGTCTTCGAGGATTTTCACCGTTCCCCAGGGGCCTCCGCTTGCGAATTGGAATGTCTCACATTTGAGGCACCCGATTGAACTTCAAGTCTGCTGTGAAAGAGGTACAGCTTCTTGGCAAACAGGAAGGGCGCTTTCGGGTCTATGCATGCAGCTGGCATGATCATGATGTAAAGCTAAACGTGTAGTGAAGCATTGAACGTTTGAAGCTATGATTTTGCGGAGATATGTGCGACTCTTGTGCATGTTTCCCTCTTGGTCGTTCTTATTTGTTGTCTGGGGGGCTAAAGAGCGTGCATTGGCTCGCCATGTTCATGAATTTCTATCAAGTGACCGCAGCAAGAACTCAAACATTTTGAAACCCGGTGCGTTAGGCTATTTGTGCTCAGCCCAACGCACTGGGTGTGTTTTGTTTTTATCCCCCACGGCTTCGCAAAAACCGAGAACGGCAGAACGCTTGGCCGGGCCGCCTGGTCCAAGGAGCCGTTCGCAGCTCAATGTCAAGGTGGTTTGCGTCTCCGACGATGTAGCCACCAGCAAGAGGAGCCGTGATGGGCAAGGCAACGCTTTGCTCGGCATTCGCAAGAGAAGACAAGGTTAGATGTGTCAGCAAGGCTAGATTAGTCGTACAATGTTGTATTGAAAGGTGTTGTTGACATGTGATCTTTGTGCGTGTCCAATTGTAACAGTCATTTAAAGGGTCTACGTCTACTGTCTACTGTTTAACTCTATATATAAAAGTAGCACCATGGAATCACCATGTTTCTCTAAGCTACATTTTGTTGAACAGGTGTTCTATTTTTAGTTAACAGAGGGAGACCGTCCACTGCAGACATTTGGTAGAATTGTACGGCAAAATTTGTGCGCTTGCTCGCGCAACTTTTCGTGCTATTCTTCGTGCCGATTTGTGCACCTGCTCGTGCAACTTTTCGTGCTATTTTGCGAGCTTCCTCGTGCAACTTTTTGTGCTATTCTTCGTGCTCATTCTGGGGCTTGCTGGTACATCTTTCCTACTCAGTTGGCAGCTTTTGGTG
>CAXAMN010020335.1:451234-469258 GCA_963970005.1 Durusdinium trenchii
TGGGGCTTGCTGGTACATCTTTCCTACTCAGTTGGCAGCTTTTGGTGATCTTTGTCCATACTTCCCATTCCAAATTCCACCATCCTCAGACCCTCGCGCAGACTGGGAACCATTACAATTTTTTAAGGTTCGGCTTCGTGCAACTTTTCGTGCTATTCAGCGTGCTTTTTGCTCTTTATTCAAAAAGAACAAAAAAATAGCACCAAACATTGCACCCCCGAAACAACGAAAATCAACCAAGGCCTAAACTTACCCTAAACCCTAAACGGTTCACCAAAAAAACGGCAGCATTTCCCCCTCCTGGAACAAGCACAAAAAGTTGCACCGCCAGGTCCACAATTGTTCACCCAAAAAAGCACAAACAGTCGCACCCCCGGGCCCCAGGTCCACAGTTTTTCAAAAGAAATTTGTGCCGATATCGTGCTACCCGTTACGGTTTTTGGTCGTGCATTTTCTCATTAAAACCTGCGGCCCTCCTTCGTCATTTACTTTGCTTTAGCCTCTAGCCCTAGCCTTCTGTCCCCCCTTCCAGCACCTTTGGCTGACCCCCTTACTGTTTGCGCCCTCTTGGAAAAAAGTTGCCTATTTTTTGTGTTCTCGATCGTGCAACTTTTAGTGCTTTTTTCGTTTTCACTGTTACAGTTACAGCCATTTGGAAACACACAAGATAGACTATATGTGGGCGAGTATTTGGATGATATTGCTCGTGATTTCAATAGCTGGATGATGCTGGAGAAGAGCTAATAGCATCAGGACAAGGGGTGCTTCGTCAGAGGGTGGTGCGTCAGACTTCAACCAAGCACGAGGTATTGCAGGTGCGCTGGGAGCTGTGCTGTTCCTTTCATAACATGCCATAAGACATTCTATCCTATTTCCTGGGGAGTCATCGTCAGAATCCTGCCAACAAAACTTTCGAGCCTTATTGTCCGACCCAGTGACTCAGCTCAAGATGAAGTCAACAGCAGCCCACAGTCTTCAAATGGATGCAGCTCAAAAAAGACATTAGGAGGCGTTGTTCCTGCTTTGGTCGATGTGCCTTTTTTACCAACATGGATGGCATTCTTGAGCCAAAGCCGGATGGAGTACCTTGAACCTTGACATAAATTTTGGCTCAAGCCGCACATGGTTAGCGCCGCCATGAAGGATGCCTCACAGGTTTCACCACTGGGCAGACCGGCCAAATGAGTTTGTTCTTTTGCGGATCAGCCGGAAGATTCGATGGCCATCTTAATCTTCAAAGAAAACATGGGTGGAAAGAATCTTCCAACATCCATAGCCGGCCATTGGTGGGCCGTTTGCAAAATCACACGAGTCTGGTTTGGTGACCCAACAAGTTTGACGGTGGCCACGAAGAACGCAGAGTAAAGGTAATACACCATAATGGTACATATATAAATATATATATATATTATAATATATTATATAATTTGGGTCTGTCCGTTCTCACCTGTAACAGTCAGTAAACTAGCAAATCATATTTTTGTTAAACAAGGCCTTTACTAACCATCATCATCGACTGTTGCAGGTATTAGGATAGACATGGATAGACCCAATTTATAATATATATATATATTATTTTCCCAATCTGGGGGATCAATACCATTCAAGACATTACTTTGCCGCCGCAATGCTCACTCATGTTGCTTTCTTGATACAAGATGTTGAGACCATGGGTGCATGATTTTGGGGCCAGCACAGCCACTGTAGAACAGGCGGCTTCAAGATTTGATGTGCACGTCACGAAAGCCAGCCTCAGCTAGCTGGAGCCACTCTTTCTTTAGCAAGAAATTGAGAGGGTGGACGGCAGCCTCAAAGACCTCAAATCCATTGAATTATTCAAGGGTATGGACCCCCCCCCTCAGGGGGTTCAACTCCCACTGGCGTGTTTGGCTTTGGAGAGGCCTGGCCATACCATGAGGCCACATTGCATGGCAGCATCGGTGTTGGCCTGGGTCTCACTCATAACTTATAACATTGAATTTGTTCCACCCTCATCATTCCTGGCAAAGAGCTCTTGCCTCTCAACCGCAAATGCGAACCCGCATGATCTTGCGACCCTGATGGCACCCAGCCCTTGTGGCGTCACACTCAATGAGTAGCGAATCCCTCATCATGGCCTTCCTCATGTGCATGGGACAAGGCATGATGACAAGGCTCATCGCCCCACCTCATCAAAACCCAGCCCCTCAAATCAATGCTCTCTTGGAGATGGCCATGAGCTTCCCATCCAGCAGCTGAACCTTCTCATCAAGCTGCCTCATGAACACTTTCCCATAGTATGCCATCACCATGCCCTGCCTCCCATACCACTCATCATCAGCAATGCCAACATTGCAATCTGTGCTAATGATCCTGCTGTTGATTTCCTGATGTTCGAGCCTGATCTATTGCGACCCCATGTTGTTGGACCATGGCTCCCATGGTTTCCCATTAAACACCTGATGGTGAAATCACACGACCCCATTCCATGAACAGCAAAACCCAACTACATCTCATGGTTTTCAATCTTGATGGCCATCCACCCAAGCCCCCATGGACCCCACTTTCCCCCACAACCAGAAGCTCCTCATGCTCATCTTCCAATGGAGCTGCTGCATCAAAGATCTCATCAAGGAATACCTCAGTCGATACCACCCCAAGCTCCTTGCTTGGAGGCTGCCCCTGCTCAGTATCGCACTACTGTTGCGTCGGAGGAACAAACCGTGCACAGCAGTGGCTAGCTAGCTTTTGTTCACCTCCCCTGCCCTCAAGTGGAAAACACCCAGTTGCACCTGGAAAAGTTTTTTTTCTGTTTTCCCCAGTTTGTTGAGGTCTCTTCAACGTTTGGTGCGACTCCACCGCCTGCGGATGCGCAGCGTCTCCGCCGGTTCCAGCGGAAACGATCTCAGCTCCAGAGACGATCTCAGTTCCGGAGACCGCAGAGGGCCACAAAGCTTTGGGCGAAGCGTTGGGTGGAGTCAGCGAGGGGGACTCTGCCGTCTTCAGCTCAAGCCCAGCCAATGAGGCGATCAACACGGATCAATTCATCCGCAGCGTTTTCGGTGTTGAACTCCGTGGGAACTCCGTTGGGGGGAGAGACGGTAGATGATGCTGGATGATTGCTTGGAATCGGCCAAGCAAAGTAAGGGACACTATTGGTCCTTGGACCCCAAGAAGGCTATGTCATATGTGATAGAACCTGATCAGTTCCCAAAGTGGTTGCCTGGTTTTACTTCCGGTGATTTGTATTGTGTCATTTGTGCCCTTTAGGGAGTAAGTTTTGGTTTACATTGGAAAATTACTGTGCTATTGATTTTCATCCTAGGGTGTCTTTGTTGTTACATGAAAGAGTTTTTGGCATTCACCGTGTCGTTTGGAGGATCGGACCCCAGTGGCAGTCTTTTCTCTCAAGTACGGTGATCATCTTCCAGAAGCACGTCGCGAGTCATTGAGCTCATCGATGACAGCCACAGACTCCATTCAACTGGTTCTGAGCCTTGTGGGAAAGGAGACGGTTCGACTGCAGCCTTTGATTCTGGTAATTCTATCAGGGCTTGCTTCCGTTGCTTGTCTGTGAGCGTTGAGGAGGCAAGAGAGCCTCACTGATCTCAAGAATGTTTTATCCACACAGTCCACTTACATGGCAACTATACAATTCCATAAACATATAGAAACTATAGATGCTGCGCTGTGAAGAAGCGTGGAACGGGGATATGTGCAGGATCGCCACCTGGAAATCGTTGGGGGTTGTTGGAAGACTGAGGCCCTGATCGCGGGACTGTTTTCTGCCTTGTCTTTGGCAATCAGCGGGATTTGGGCAGTGCCAGGCCATTCGTGCCTCAAACTCTTTCAGACTGCTATTTGGCTGTGGGGCAAAACCCTGATACCTTGGTTGACCTAGCTGGGAGGTCAACTTACCCGGGGGGGGTTTGACCCACAGCCTTGAGTTGGGTGAGGCCATCCATGCAGTGACCTCAGGTCGGTAGAAAAAAGTGCCCAACACGTCTCCAAGTGCGTCACCTTCCTTATCAACATCCATCCTTAAACATCCCACAAGTTCGGGAACACAAGAAACATGATCGCCGAAGCAGTCGAAGAAGTGCTGCCAGCCGGAGGAAAGTGATCCGTTCACGGCCCGAAACGAGTCTGGTCGAGGGTGGGATGCACTTGAGGGTGCACCGGACTTGCACCGGACGTGGTCAAGATGTCCGTTTCTTTGTGACCCAGACGGACGTGGTACTTGAGCCACTGCCAAACCTGCCAAGATCTGAGGCAGGCGAACAGTCTGGATGGGTTTCTTAATCGATTGGGCTGGTCTTTGAGTCCTTTCTTCCTGGGCAGCTACTTTCCATGCCTTTTCGTTCCTGAAATGATGACAGACTGGCGGATGCACATCTTCTTCTTGGCGGTTCCTGGGAGATCAAACGATGTGTTTCCATTGAAAACCCACCGGCGGACAGCCACGAGTTGCTTGCAATGTGTGGCTCAAATAGTGAATTCAATGATGCATTATGTTTTACTGGATCTCCTGACCCAGAAAGGTAATTACTGTGTAACATATATATATATATATATATATTTGTCCCTTCCACTGAATGTGGGTGGACGCTTCAGCAAATATTGAGTCCATGCGCTTCTCAGAGCCCGCAAAATAGAGAACCCATTGAAATCATTGAGGACTAGTTTGACACTAGGAATGGGGACAGGCTAAGATCACAGCCCATCCTGGTGATAGTGATTGGTCTTCTGTGTTTGGCGCAGACCTGTTCGGTGGGTCGGTCGACCTCGTGGATTTTTCGTTCGCCACTCTTCTCCCCTGACATCCAGGTGAGCCTGACACCCTTTGTCATCGCTGACGTGGCGTTCCCTTACGTGGCTGGTTCCTAGATCACCTTGTTCTTTGATTAGTTGATTCCAGATCCTTTCAGAATATTCAGGGTGTTTCTTTCAACTTGTCTGAATCACGTGCTTGCAGCGCCTCCGAACTGAGGTCGTTGGAACTGACACGGACTTCAAAATCTGGTTTTCGACCTCGTTCTGGCCGACCACCACGTGTGTGTTCTTTCTACCGTGCATGATCGCTGGGATTCGGCACAACAAAGGGGATCCTTTCTGGTATGATCTTCGCTCACACGTGAAGTACATCAGGATCCGTGACCTACACTCTGACAAACCAAACGTGGAAGTGGATTTTGTTCTGTTCGTAGAGCCAAGTGGTCTTCCAAGGTCCGGGGGCCTATTTTTACTTTTAACTGTTGGTGAGTCGGAGTGCAACATCACGTGGTGCCCAGACGCTCCAAACAAACCTCTGGTCAAGGCACACAGAGTCCACCTTCACATTCATTTGGGTTCACAGTTCAACCAATCCTCAGGTTTTGAGGTCTGCATGTTTTGGAGCGCTTGAGTTTTTTTTTTCTTTGTGACCAGTAGTTGTGTGTGCTATTTGTTCATGAGAGGTTGATAGATGTTGCATGTTTAAAGCGGTTCTATTTTGGGGGATCATTTTTTTTGGGGGCGGTTTTTTCGTCCTGGCTTTTTCAGGACTCAGGGGAAAGGCTTCTGGGCCGATTTGTTGCGGCTCAATGCTTGTTTCTGGGCCACTGTGGTGCCGGTGAATTATTTGGCCCTGGACTTCGCCATGGTTCTGCCCCATTTGGACCAACGGACCGCCGCTCGGTCTGGCGAAACAGCGCGGGGGATGGGGGAGCAGGTGTCAATGCTGATGGAACCAGACCTGGCAACCGTGCCAACAATCCCACAGCCGTAACAAAGCTCATACTTCATTAGCCTAGAGGTATATTACATATATATATATATATATGTATGCTACCCCCCCGGAAAGATCTACCATGTTTGCCTCCCACATGCATGCCTAAGTCAATATTATAGATAGATCTACAAGCACTTCAAAGAGCTTGGTATCAAACAAAACGCAACCGTTACACATCAAGGAGTTTATTACTTCACTGTCAGCCTTCAACATACAAATGTTACAGATTACCCTAAGGATCTTATACGCAAGAGAACTTTTAAAGGGAACATGCAGAAGACATACAGACATACCAAAGCTTTTTTTTCACAAAACCCTCAATTGCTTGGTGATGATAAGGACAGTTTGATTTAGTTGAAGGACTTGACAATGTGTTATGACAACCTATGCTGTATCAAAATCAGAGTCAGTAGAAAAAATAAAGAAGCATGGTAAAGGAATGCATATATTGAACGACAATTTGATAGATGCAGCTAATGTAGATCTAGCACTATTATACAAACACACCAAACACAATTCAATAGACATTGAAAAGAGTAATTACATATAGATAATGTATGCTCGAGGAATGCATTAATGGTTTTTATGACACTGCTCTTATGAGTGGGACAACTAGAAAAATGCTTTCGATAGGAACATATTTGTGAGATTATGGGAAGAGATGAGTTGACTGAAAGGGGGTATCCATTAAGGAAATGGAACAAGTATTCTATATTGATTTGTTTCAATTCAAAACCAAACGCAAGTGTTTATACCAAACGTGCGTTATAACTGAACTGAACCAAAAGTAGAGAAAAAGAAACGTCAAACATACAATCCAAACACAGCGCCAGTTGTACAGAACTTCAGTTGAGGGTTGCATTATATACAGTTGAGGATGAAGACACGTATAACAATATGAGCCTAGGAATGTATAGCTTGAACAAGGAGATATTTAACTCTTTTCAAAAGCTATACTATTCAATTAAGACTTTGATCTTAAATTTAAAGCAACTGTGGAATGAGAAGTTATGATATATCCATTTGAACAGGTCCCGAGCATTTACACACATTATAAAACAATGAACGTTTGTCAGTTTGATACATGAAAGTTATATAAACATGTGGTCGGTTATGATATGTTGGCTAAGTTTACCTTCTTGTATGCAGATATGTTTTTTTTGCAAATAGTGCAATGTTATTCAACAACGATATAATGTGATCTACCAGGCAATATGAGACAATTTTAAGGATGAACATGTCAAGAGAAGAGCCAAGATACTGGCATGCAAAGAACCCAGTAAAATTCACATTACTAATTGCAGAGGTATTCAGAATCAGTTCTTGAACACACACACATATTTGATAATCAATAATCATACAAATTCAACAGGAGTTGATAAGTGTTGTTAACTATGGGGTAGAGCGACAATATGGACTCACGATTCAATATTGCTAGAACAACTGTTTTCTAGGCATCTTGAATCTTGAATCCAGGTCCACAACAGCTATTTACAGTATGTTTTAGGACACTAAGTGTTTCTATGTATTTAACGTGTTTATCTCCAAACTATGCACATGTATATACAGTATATATGTATATGCTCCCCCTGCACGTTTAACACCAATGTAGTAACATTCATGAAAACAGGTAGGTCAGGACATGGATGCAGAGGAGTGAGGAGTCCTTGCCTTAAAAAGTATTTCCAACATATGAAACAGGTAGATCCCGGGGGGGGCTCTCTCTCTCTCTCTATATATATATATGTACACTGACTCTCCTTTGTGACCAGTCGTGACCGGGTGACCGCTGCGCCCACCAAGGCAGCGCTGGTGAGGCCCTTGATCTCGCTGGTCATCAAGGTCGGTTGCTTTGAGATTTTCAAGGTGGCAGCCAAGGGTCTAGGAGATGCAATGCCTCCAAGCTGCAGAGTGTCAAGTTTGGGGAGTCCAAGCGGATTCTACTGAAGCTTGAATCGGGTTGAATGCCTGCTAGTTAGATCTAATCAGAAAGATTTGGGATCTAGAGGTTTCCTTGGGGATGCTTTCTGTGTCGGATATGATGTGCACCTACAAAAGCACTCTGAGAAGGGTCAGCAGTTCATGTTTGTCCTATCAGTCGAAGGTCTTCGACCAATCCGAAAACGTGATGATCAATGAGCCCAAGCCATCCATGGATGAAATAGTTAGTTACTTAAAACTTATAGAGTTTCGTGTATTTATACATGTCACAATATTCCATACATGGATGAACTGGGGAGGAGCACAAAGTCCCTTGTTAGAAAATGTTGGAAAAGGCACAAAGACAAAGGCTGGTAGAGATGTGGTCTTTGCGAGCAAGGGGATGTCTCCGACGATTCCCTGTCTCACAATTGTCTCGAATATTTGGAAGATCATGTCCCTTGGAATATTTTTTCCCACAGATGTGACGTAGAGTTGGAAGATCATGTCCCGTCAGGTCATTTGCATACTCTACGGGGAACCACAGCTGGAACCCCAAAAGGATTGACATCGACATCCACGGGGTCCACCGTTCCCTGCCCCGGCCGCGGCATGATGATTGAGGCAGCTCTTTGGTTTTTTCCCTTTGGCATTGAACATTGGCTTGCACACAGCCACTGGGCCAAGGAAGAATGTTTCTAAGCTTTGCCGCGGGGTGACTTTGAAGTATCTTCAGTGATTTGTGCAGCAAGATTGCCAAAGCACTGGTGGCGTTTCAAGTCTCCTCTTTTGCTTGCTGCTTGCTGTGCCGAAGCAGGGTTGTGGCTTCAACATTCTTTGACACACAAAGCTAAAGTATGAAGTGCATTTTGTTGTAGCAGAGACGTTCAAACTAACACAGATGCAAGCCGTGTGTTGAATATATAATGAAATATAGTTTGCGGTGTCCCTTCCCAAAAGAAACATAGCTCCTCCCAGGACGGTGAGGATAATGTTCCCTTCCTAGTGACCCATTTGTTGCAGGACCATGTTCAGTAGTATATAGAAAGTTTGAATCAGTTTTACTTGATCCACTGCAGGTTGCACCATGCAAGGTCGAACATATATGCCTTGGTCCATGTAAGCTTGCGAGCATCCATGTTTGTCTCCATGTTTGCTTAGGCCATGTCTGCTGTTCTGTGCAAAGACTGGCTGAGCGTCTTGGTGTGGATTCTCTGCGACTTTGCCACCTGCATTTGGAGGACGCAGAGGGTCCGGGTGCGGCAAGTCGACCCTTGGCCAAGAGTTGGCTGCGGATCACCAGAACGTTGAATCATCAGGGCTGTGGGCCAAGGGTTGGTATATACCACATTTTCCAACGCTGTGCTGTGGTCAGAAAATGGCCACTTTTTGAGACGGTTTGGTGGTACATATTTCGATTCAGGATAAATTAATGTGGGTGAGAATTGAAGGCCCAAGAAATGCCCAAGACCGCCCTCTAAAGTTGCGGATTATTGAGTTCTTGAGTGACCATTTTTCACAGCAACGCACTTGGAATATACTGGTTCACCATCATAATCACACCAAACTCCTCCAATGGCGCTGCCAGACAAGGCCCTGCAGGCCTTTCACGTGTCCCCACAGACCCTTCAATTCGCGCCCTCCTTGCGTTGGTGTTCCTCGCCAGGCCCTTCACAGTCGCCAATCGCGCGGCACCAAGGAATGCCTTTTGCCCATCTTCCCCTGCCTCAATGAGAGCGATGAGAAGATTCGCCGGCGAGGATTGGAGTCGATCATTTTGGGCCTCTTGGAGGAGAGCTGGAGATCGGAATCCGGCACAGTCGAGAAGCTACTTACCAGGTCCTTGAAATGCAGCAACCCAAAACATCCATTGAGCGTTTTTTGGGGGATGAACCAACGCAGTGTGTTGTGTGTGTGTTTCTGCAAAGTTGTTGTAAGTGCAGAGTCATAGATGTAGCCTGTTACGTAACAAGTAAAGACAGTGCAAGCGAATCATGCCAGCAGGAATCCGTTTGCTCTAGTTTAATATGTATATATTATATGATGCACAGTATACACATCACTCTAGTAGGTGACAGGGGACTAATTGAACTGGACATGACAGTGAGGGTTCTGATGAATGGATTTCATCCAGTCTGACTGTGGCTCTTTGAGGGGGTGCCCTTTTTGAGAAGAAGGAACCACACAATGACAAGTTGACATTGTTTGTTCTTGGAGAGCCGGTGAGATTTCGACCGTTATGGAGTCCGGGCGGCTTTTGCAAGCAAAGATCAAACATGAAACACACACACACACACAAACACACTGCATTTTTCAGGGAAACCCCAACTCTCCACAGCTGCAAAGAGTGTGCTCATTTTGGCTCTTAAGTGGATCCATGCACCTAGGACCTATAATACTATAAGCCAACCTCTTTCTCTGGAAGCCAACAAGGCCTCCGCCGCACCTCGCTGCGTCCAGGTTGGGGCCTCACAGCGGCGTTGTCCAGTATTTTGGTGGTTTATCCCTTCACCTTCTTGCTGCCCGACATGCTGCAGGGCTTGATGTTTCCTAAAGGCCCGGGGAGGTTACCCCGCCACCCTCTGGGGAGGAGAGGGGCGAAGCGGGACCGGAGGGGCGCGAGACGAGAAGAGGGAGGTCGATCACAAGCGATGGTGGGTAGAACATTGTGGAACATCCCAGAGCTAAATTACCATGGTATGATATGGTATGTATCTTGATTTCTCCCTTTTCTTAGGATGAGTCACATATTTCAATGAATGGGATCAGGGAAGCATCCCAACCCATACAACGGCTACGCTGCAAGGCACGGAGGCAGACTTGAGGCTAAGGGCTGCACAGGCTAAGGGCTGCACCCTCTCCACACAAATGGCTTGTGGGTTTGTTTAGAGGTCCGCCATAGCCCTCGTGCATTGGACAGTTGCAGCAACCAAATGCCACATGCCAAAATCCTTTTGTGTTCTTCAAACAACACGGACCCTTCCGCAGTGTGGTCGCATGGTCCGGAGTCCGGGCCCTTTCGTCCATCTCCTCAGGCACCACCAGCTTGATCTACTTGGCAGTGGTGTCCGCGTGCGACATCCTCTTCGATATTGGCGCCATCGTGCTCCTGACCCATTCGTGCAGACACCCGGTGTGTTGAACCCATAAACATTAAGAGGTCCAAGCTTGGAATCAATCGAATCAATCAAACAATCTAAGTGTCGGATCGGCTGGATGTTGCAGCCAGACAATGCAGACGTCCCCAAATCTGCGGCATTTTGGGGAATTCGGTGTGTTTGGGATGGATGTGATTCGATTTGGGAAATCACCACATGTTTGGGATTGGACAAACATCACGTTCCACCGACCAGTGCTGGGGAGTGATGCCAACCAAGGATATGATTTTGGCCGAGCTCCTTGGAATTTAGAAAGCTGGGGTTTGGCACATGGACATGCAACGAATACAGACCATGGTTTATGCATAGCACCAGAGGACATTCACATCCCTAGGAGCACCCCCTGGGGTGTTTTCCACTCTCCTAGATGCACCCCAGACTTATAAGGCCTCCGCAGTTCAAATAGCACGCGGATGGGGGTGGAGCATGGTGGAAGCGATTTGTGCATTTTCTTTGAGCTGACCTAACCAAAGAGCAGCACTGCAGCACTGGCCCCATGAGTCCATGTGGATGAATGGCCACCGGACTGGCCCCAGGTTCTCGGATATCAACCATTCTCCAAAACCCTGAGATATGCCTACTTGAGCTGCTTGGCGTTTTAGTGATCTGCAGATTCCACCAATCAAGTAGTCTTGCGCAGTCCACCAACCAGGTGGGTAAGAACATGTAAGAACTGTTGCTTCTTTTCGACCGTGAAAACACCAGAACTTCGATGCGAACTCTTCCCGGGGATGTACGGAACTAAAAAAAACAGCGATTTCCCTGTGGTTTCGCTCCATTTCGATGTACATCTGGGATGGACGCTTTTCGCGCGAAGAACGGCCGTGCGGGGACACGGACACGTGCGGGACTGACGTCGACTTCACGGTGTCAAGACGTGGGTGCGGACGGATGGTGGAGTCTACATGAGTGAATAGTGAAGCCCTGTACTTAGTCCAGCCCCATGAGAAGATCACCGCAGTTGGTAGTATACAGTATACAGGTTTCAATCAAAGTTGTGGTCAATCTATCTTCCTTCTGTAGTCATTACATTCCTTGCCGGAAGCTCCGAACCGAGGCGTCTTGACGGTGGTGTGGGCGCCGTTTGCAGTTGGAATGTTTGGCTGGGTGTTCCATCACATGTGTGTGGCGGCTTTTGACTTTGAAGCGGCACACTGCCTAGTGGCCTAGCCCACTAGCTAGCAGGTGATCCGCTGCAGCTCCAGCCTTTCGTGTATATACAAGTGCCCGCTGCACTCCCTGTCAATCAGCTTGCGACTTGCGGCCGATCGGGAACCACTTGTTGCTAATTGGCGATTGGTCCCATCGCTTTGTGAGGGCAGGTGCAGGGTAGGTGCTAATGAAAGCTGTGGGAGTTACCCACACGCAGTAGGCATTGAAGGGCGGCAGGCGGCAGATGCCACCATGGGAAAGCCCGCTTTAGTGATTTGTTTGCTAACCTTCGTTAATGACGCTGATGTCGATTGCATCTGAGCAGAAGTTCCGCGCATTTTACCTAACTACCCGAAACAGAAGCTGATTGAACAAGCTCAGGGTGTTGATGTTGCTCGGTTTGCTCGGTATGCCATATGCAGCATATGCAAGACATTTAGTCCATTTTGGTGCCTCGGGAAGCCGAGACCAAGAGGGAGACCTCGGTGCTTTGACTAGGCGCAGAACTGTGCCAAAACGGATCGCAGATCGTTTCTTCAGTTGTGTCCACGAGGTTATGCTGCTCGAGATGCGGAGGGCACATGGGGCATTCAGTAGAATTAGTAAGCCCCAAATGGATACAAAAGAACTCAAGCGACTCTAGTACATACAGTGAATACAGTGCATCTTCAAAGGAAACCCGTTGCTTCGTGGGAGGCACGTGCAAGATATGCTTGGGGCCTTGAAACAAGATCAACTCAGGCTGATGTAAACATGCAGACTTACGTTTATTTTGTACTGGTTATTTTCAGAGTTTAAGCATGTTGGAGCTTGGGCATGCTCAAACGATCAATTTTGGCTCAATCCCGTTGAGAACAGGCATGTTTTCGGCTTTCCACTATTGTACCAACAAGAGCATGGTCCCCGAAAGAACCCTTATTAATCTGCATGCTCCTCGAGACATATCATTCCCATTGAGTAAGTTGCGTGTAGGTAGTGTGCATCACTGGTACCACCCTCCTTGTGGGTGGTTCGCCTACTGGAAGAATCAAATCGGACCTGCGGTTGGTTTGATGTCAAGAGTCAAGGGTTTACCTACCCACCCTTTCTTTACTGTTTGTTTGTTTTCTGTGATTTGCACGGTGCTCCAGGTTCTCTTTTGGTGTGCAAGATCGCGGGTGCAGCAGCGGGCGCCGGGTTGCCCCTCGAAGAGGCCAGTGATACACGTCAGTTGGGAGGGCCTCCCTAGTCTAATAGACACCCCATTTTGTGTTGATTCACAAGCAATCGGGCATTGTTTGTGTCCCAAGTCTATCAAAGGATACAGTATTTGACTCCCTCTCAGCCAGAATTTCCCACTCTTGCTTCAACCCACAAGAAACATATGATTATATAATTAATAGTTTGCTAAGTTCACAGTCGTTTGCTGAAACGGACAAAAAATGGAAAGAGGTCGGATCAAGACTCTTGGACTGATGGGTATTCTCGGTTGAGAACCAAGATGTGATGACGCTCAGTCTAGTGACTATATTGCGCAATTTAGTGATTTCTTTTGGTTTTGATGCCTGGGCGAACCAGAGGGGAAACCGAGCTTCTGATTGAACTCAATGGAAGTTTGAATCAATGTTACAACCATGAGAGTTCCACATCAGCAATCTTTGTTGCAACCTTCTTTGGAGGTCAAGGTCAGAAAGCTGATGCATGGATATGGATGGTTTGTCTCAGCATAGCTACAATGAATGCTACAGGCAAAGGCAGGCATAGCTAAAAGATCCTTTTTTAACGAACCTAGCGTGGTGCGTACATTGTGAGGTCTTTTTAGAGGCGGAGGCTGCCGCCAGCGCGGTGCGCACACAAGGAGTCGGGGCCGTAGACCAGATGGACATTCACTCCGCTGAGAAGTGCAATTTTCCCGCATAGACAATAGACAAGCACAAAAAGCACAGAAGTGCAACACAAGGTTTGCAAACTCCCTTGGAAGTCAGTTTCCTGTAGCGTTAGGTTCTGTGAAGCGCATGTTTGTACATGGGAAGGAAGATGGTTCGTTGCAGCATCAGTTTGTTGTGTTCTTGCGTATCATTTTGCTGCGTAATTTGTCTCGTTGTCATTTCGGGCATTGTTTTAGCAAACGGACAGGAGGTAAGAACGTGAAAATTGATCTTCAGCATCAGAACAACCAATCTTCGCAGTCAGTTGCTATATATAGATCATCCTAGAAACCCTAGAGCTGAAGCATTCCTTGAACCTTTACTAACTGGCATGAGATCAGCATTTGTGCCTGCCAAAGTGCGGACTGTGAGATCGTGTTTGAACCCTCGGTTCATGCTCAAGGTTGGCTAAGGCTTCAGCCAGGAACCCTTCGATATGAGCATTAGGCAGGTTCCCCCCAGCGCCAGCCACTCAGCCATTCAAGTGGCTGAGCAGCTGATTGGCTGTGAAAAAGGCCACGTGTTCAATTCAGCCAGAATATATTGTGTGGCTGACTGGTTCCCGCTTTTGCAACACCGGCCAAGAAGTCACCTCCGCTGTCTCCGCTCATGTTTGTTTGCCATGTAGTTTGTGGAGGTCTCCCACGTTCACACGACCACACGGCACACACACGCACACGGCACACAACCCAGGTCAGCTTCAACTCGTGCAGCATCCCAGGGATGCTTCCAGCAGGGGTGCTTGGGGTGCTTGGGGCGCCGTTGGCGGCTTACGTGGGGAACGGACGAGAATGGACGAGAACAGACTATATATGATGACATTAACACTCATTAATATGATGGCTCGATCAGGTCTATTTCTAGAGTCTAGAGTCTAGAGAAGCTCGGAGTGTATAGATGCATGATGCATGTCTTGAATTGTTAAATGCTTGATTGGTGGGAACTGTGGCGTCAGCCTCAGTTTGTGAGCCACAGGACAATGATTCACTGCAGCTTCATCCATGACAATGAGGAGGCTTCAAGGTTTTAAGGTTGAGGATGAAGGGCCTGGGAAGGTAGAAGCACATTCTCAAAGAGCCCGATGCATCCTGCCATCAGTTCAACGGACTGGAAGGTGTGATTCTTGAGCAAATTCTAGAGGCAAGACTCCAGACAGCCTGGCCCCGACTAGTCCAGAGTGGTATTTTTGGTATGGAGGCCCCTCCACGACTTTTGCCTCAATCAAGTCCAATCCGACTGCAATCCTTCGCTGTGTCGGTGTGCTGTCCAAGGCACGGCCTATCCCAGCAGATGAGATGGAGGCCCATGGCAACTTCTAAGAATCGTTCCAGAACATGCTTGTCGTTGATGCAATTTCATGCAATTTCTGGGTTCGGGGGTTCAGGGAATAGTGCAGAATCATGACTTCGCACTCATTCAAGGTTCAGGATTCATTCATGTTCATGTCCCCCAGCTCCCATGAGGGTGGCACCTTTCCCAGCTCCCATTTAGACCTCACTCTCCTCACTTCTGCAGGTGGGCCTTGGGATTCATGGAGAGCCGGGCCTTCGGGTGAAGGCCACCGCGAGCACCACCGCCAAGGACGGAACGACCGTGGATTCCGGCGCTGGCGCCGACCGACCGGTGGCGCCGACCGGTGGCGCCCGGGGCAGGAGATCGTTGAGACCATCATGTCGCAATTGGCCAAGCACGTGCCTCGGAAGGTGCGCCTGTTGCGACATGGGAGGCAGTCGAAGTAATAGTGTAGAGGTAGGTGCGCCAGGGAATTTCTTGCATGAAGGTTTGGGCTGAATGGTTTTTGCCGCACACATCCCACACATGCCGCTGTAAGAATTGCATGTTTGGTTTGATAATGATGTGATCATAAAGCAGAATCAGAAGTGCGAACACACACAATTTGCTTCCTTAAAGTCGTATTCATGTTACTTCATTTGGGGACCGGGGAGAGTGCCTCACCCTACCATGCCTATTCGGCCTTTGCATCCATGAGCAGGTGCCACTTTGCGTGATGCTCAACAACCTAGGTGCCTAGCTTCCGAAGCCAACTGGCGCGGGAGACTTCAAAACGCAACAGACTCACAAGTGTTTTTTTTTGTTATCCCTGCATGGTAGGTCCTCAAGGGCCTACTACAGATTGAAGACAAAGTTTGCACAGGATTCAGCGCCATTGTTGTTTCCTTTTTTCCCATGGCTGCACTGGCACAGCACATGGCTCCAGCGATTTACTAATTACGAAGTTTGAGATTGAACACAGACGTGGGGAGTTCCCCACGTCTACGTGGCTTTTTCCAAGTTATTGCGAACTGGGAAGACTATACATAAGACTTATGCATGCATCAGGTATGCAGGCTTGGATGTGCATGTGTCATAACTTATCAGAAGAGGCGTTTGTTGCAACATGTCAGATTAAGTTTCTTCTAATGTCTATATATATATATATATAACCTGTCGGTCTTCACCCTTACATGACCATGTCTATTGGCTCGTTCCCCCCAGCTCCCACCATTGCGGAGAGGCAATGCGGGTGGTTTGTCTTCAATTTTCTTGGACCTCCATGTTACAATGTAAGTTGGTTGACAACTGATTTCTTGCTGGCTAGTCCTTGGGACGCCACGCACTCAAAAAGATCTCCTTCCGCCTCCGTGCTCCCCGCAGAAAGCTCCTCCTCGCAGGCTCTGTGCCCGTCTTGGAGATGCAGCTGATCGCAGGGCAAGTGACCTGACCTCCTGAGCTGAGAGGAACCGAGTTAACATGCTTTTGACCACGAAAAAAAACGGGCGAGGGGCAACATATGAGTCCAACAGATATAAGTTAAGATGTAATTAATGATCATTACTGTCTTATATAGTGCATGCCCATATACATATTGTGTATATCATGTAGTTATATAGGTAATCCCATGTAATGTAATCATATTGTGTATTTGTTTAAATCAGATCCCAGGCCGCTACACATCTCTTTGTTCCACAGCGACGGGTGACTTGGGTGTTGGTCACGGCCGTCGTACCGATCGGCCACCCTGGACCACCCCGAAGAACCAGACACCATCAACACCGAAACTTGCCGCGCATGGTTTTTAGCATGATGGCATGATGGCAGCATGACATTTGATCGAACTTGCTCAGTTTACTTGGACTTGGGTCTACATTCTGCATGTTTGACTTTTTGTAGAGTGTTAGTCCCACGGCGGAGTCCTGCCAAAAGCACCAGGATGTCAACTCGGCAGAGGCTTCCATAATTGCTGCTTCTGAGATAGTGCAGTGTGATTAAACATTGTTTTCTTGGGATTTTGTCCATCAACTGCAGAACAGTTGAAACCTTTTGGGAGACACCCTGCGGAAACAAAAGGTAAAAACACGACTTCTAGAGGAAGCAAGACAGGAACACAGGAGGACGGTGTCCGCTACAGGATATTATGCCGCACCTTTCTGGAGTGTTTATTCAGCAAAACCCACGTGGCCTTTGTTTTGAGACCATATATTTTTGATTTGTTGTTCGAAGAGTAGTGGGGGTCACTTAGGTTCTGAGTATTTAATCATATTTATTAATCACACGTTTCGTCACGCTGTGCCCTCAGGTGATGAACAGCGAGTTGGGCCCACGCATCAAATTGCTGCAGCTTTGCTCAGGGAGGTGGTTCGAGCGGAGCTGGTTCAAAAGGGTTGAGAAATCATGACATGTTTGAGATGGGTGGATCTGAAGATGATTCTTTGAGATCTTTGAGATGTTTCTTGACATTTTAAGTGGCTGACCTTTGTGAGCAGTAGGTACTGTATCTAAGTGCTACAGTATTTATGCTCCCCCAAGTGGCCAGATGTGGGTTGTTGCTTGCCCAGGGCCCAGCTGGGAATATTGAGGTGTTTGTTTATGCATGAATTGGTTCAATTGATGAGCTGAAGCATATCACATTCTTGCGGCTTTCTTTGGAGATAAGTCCCCCCCCCAAGAAAACAACAATGGCTGGACCTAGAAGGCATTTGACACATGCGCTCACAGGGTTGGACCTCAAAAAAGCAGGTTAATACCTCACACGGTTGGTTGGAAGCTCACCTTCTGGGCCACCGGGCGAGTTTGGTTTGCTAAGCTTTGATGTCCTGAGTGGTTTCAGGACAGAGGCAGACCTACTACTACTACTACT
>CAXAMN010020335.1:469268-497088 GCA_963970005.1 Durusdinium trenchii
CTACTACTACTACTACTACTACGCCTGCTGCTACTCCTACTACAACTACTGCTACTGCCACTGCCATTGCTAGCAGGCAATGGGTCCTAAATGAGTTGTTCCTTACGTCGCAGATGGCACACGAGCATTCCCTGGTCAACTCCCGCGCCCATGGCATGGCCGGCCGATGTGCGTTCGACGGCCGATCACTCCGGGTTTGCGGGTGAGGAGCGTGATGAGCTCCAACCGGCCCCACAAACCAAAGACCTGGTTTTCTCCAAAAACCACGGTTTTGGTACATGAAAACCTCCATTTGTTCCATAGGTTTGAGGGCCTCCGGAATTGATTAGGCCTAGGCCAAAAACATGTGTGGGATTTGTTGCAAGTGTTTCTTACTTGTCGTAGGTTGATATGCATAGACCTGGAGTTATCATGGGAAGCATCGAGGCTTCGGATGTCTTTCCAAGGATTGGGCCAGCTCACTTGATGACCGCCTTGGACACCAACGGCATCTCCATCAGCGATTCCGGCTGCACGAGTTTCGGGTGTCAGGCTGTGTCGAGTCGCAGCGACCTGCACCAAGTTAACAGATGTTAACAGTGTTTGCAACCCCTGGCAAGACACGTTTCCTTGCAAGAAGGGCACCTGACCAGAAGACCAATTGGAAGAAAAACACATTGAGAGTGCTAGATGTGCTATTGTGTCGGAGCCCATTGCCTACGGCACTGGGCCAAGGTGTTTTACCGTTGGAAGACCGTGCCTCGCGCGTTGGCACCGCGCTCGCCTTGGATGCGAAGCGGGACGGCGAGAAGGAAGGCGCCGCGCTGCCGATTCGCCGGTGGCGGTGGGCATCGCGGTGCGCCGGTGATGCTGTATATAATGACTGTTGATTGAGAAAATCTTCTACCAAACTTGTAGTTTTTAGATATATTCAGATGTTTTAAATACTATTTGGGGGGCATTATTATTAATCAACGATTGTATGATTGTGATTCTTTCCACCAACTTGATTGTGTGGCACCAACTTGACTGTTTGGTAGGGAATGATCCTTGCTATGGAAGACCTAATGCTACCTTTCTTTCAGGGTGGTGTGTTCCTAGCCGCGGGCCATGTCCTGATGGTTTGACAATAGATAGTGACACAGCGGCAGCGCTTGCCTGCAAAACCCAAACGCTGCATGGAAGTAGGGTGATGGCCTTTGGTCGTATCGGCCCAGCGTGACACAGTCTATGCATCATGGTTTATGCATGTCTACGCATTTAAAGTACCAGTAGCTGGACGGTGCCAAACGGTCGATCCGGGGGGGGGCGGATGAGGATGGAGTTGGCATGCTTGGGAGGCGGCCGCCAGCGGAGCAAAAGCGTACATTTCCGAGACCAGCTGGAGGATGGCCACGAAGTGGCTGGAAAGGCCGGCCCTCGTGCTGCGCACGGTCAGCCCACACGGGTGAAAGCGCACGGGTTGGTTTGTGAGAAGGCCAAAGTGGCCAAAGCCACTGGGTGGAAAGCCTACTCTTCAGAACTTCAGAGGTTTTGTCGCGCTACCCGTATGTATACCGGGCCTTCAGCTCAAACGCACATGTTTTTGGGGAACAGATCCTGAACAGAGTTTCCCTCAGTTTAGTTTGCTATCCCTCAGGCGGACCACTGTCACTTTGTCACCAAGGTGTAGGTAGGTCCGATGCCTCCGCAAATTTGAGCATGTTCTTCCATGTCACTCAGGAGACTCAGGAGGACATGGCCAAGGACAAGGAAGAAGAGGCTGGACTTTGACACGCGCGCACACACACACTTGGGAATAACAGCTTTTTGTTCCTCTCTCTCTCTCTCTATGCGCGCAGGTGGCAACAATTAGAAGATCCAATTGATTTGTGATAGCTGCCTACAGCTCTCAGCACAGAACCCTGACAGCTCCCACCAGGCAAGACATCAAAAAAACAACGTTCTTGTGCATCTCTCTCCAAACGACGAAACAGAGTTCATTTGCTTAAAGCTTAAAGCAGAGAAACCAACGTCGTTGGGTCCATGATGGAAACCATCGTGCAGTCGTTATCCATGGCCGCCGCCCCATCTGACTGCGCCACCATCGCTCCTCCGCCATGGGACAGAGCGTGGCGAAGCTGCAGGAGGCGCTGAGGCTGAAGACGCCCGTGAAGCAGGTGGACGACGGGTCGCCGATGGTGACGATGGACGTCGGCTACAGACCGCCTAGGGTGGTGGGTTTGTCCTAGCTCGAAATTGGCGAAGAATCATTTTGGTGACACGACAAGTCACGTCAAATTAAGAGTCTGTCCAACTTACAAACTGCGGGATGTATGTGCATGCGTGTATGTGCGTGTGCGTGTGCGTGTGGGTGTGGGTGTGGGTGTTTGTCTCAGATGAGTGGCCCAATAACAAAGGCAAAAGCATTTCAGAAAGTCTAAAATGGGTTGAACCATGTTGAACCAAACAAAAGTTTATGATCGTGAAGTGGCACATTCGAAGGACGGTATCATGCAAGCCTCCCTCGTTGACCCCTGGTCTAAAACCGACAAATGGTGCAGGTGCTACTGGTGGGAGACAATGGCAGCGGCAAAACCTGCAGCCCAGCGATGACCGCAAGATTTGTCGAAGGGAATGGGGGCATTGGACTAGAGAGCCGGGTCATGTCCCAAAAACGGGGGGAAAGACATGTTTGGGAGATCATCGGATCAACCAAACCATTGCAACATCTAGTCCATGGACTTTTCCCCAGGGCCTCCCGAACCTCAGGGCTCGAGACGACGGCGAAGTCGTCCGGGTGCCATCAGATCGACACGACCGGTGGAGCTCCGAGGCTTGCTTTACGGCTTGAAGCTGGGATTTGGCTCTGTGACCACCATACCCACCATCGGCTTCAATGTGGAGACGGTGAGACATCGGCTTCAGGACGGTGAGACATCGGCAGGGGAGATGGTCGGTGGAGATATTCCGTGCGACCACGGAATCCTGGTGGGTTGAGTGTTCAAGTTGCATGACGCTTGATGAATCAATCCCTCCTATGAATCTTAAGAGGTCGTACACTCCAAATGGGGGGTTTTATTGATCAATTAAGAGATATCAAGTCTACATCAGAGTGGTCCCCACCGGCTGGTTTTCACAAGTTTTAAATCCATGAGATGCGCCATGGCCAACGACCAGCGCCGGCCCTTCAGCCGACGGAGGAGTTCACGATTTGGGATTTGGGTTTGAGGACCAAGATGCGTCCGCTGGTTCGGCACTATGAGTCTTGGCTGAGGTTTTGTGAGAGGGTTTTAGTTTTTGGAGAGCGAACCTGGGGCCCAGGTTTGTGGAGAAAAGAGGGGTGCGAGTTCTCGCCACTTGGTGCGAGTTCTCTCCACTTGTTGGGATGACCGCATGGCCTCTACTTCCACAAGATCTGTCGATCTTCGTATCTCGACATCTAGACTCGAGGTTCCACAGATGGAGATGTTGATCTACATGGTCGATGCATCGGACAGGACCATGCACAATGAAACCCGGTTGAGATATGTTGAGATCAATTGCAGTGAGTTGCTGTTTTTTGTTGTTTTCCGCGTTGGTGAATCCGGCTCAAGGGAATCTATAGGAAACAGATGGAAACAGCTTTCCAGGTTCCTGATCAGCAATCCAAGGAATTTTCGCTGGAGCTTTGGGGATATCTTCGTAATGCAATGGAAGAATATGGGAAAGATACTGTGCCTGGATTCAAGAGAAGGACCAATACTGTCAACATTGAAGGAGAGTCTTCTTAGAAGATCGTTCGATTCAAGTCATGAGCAATGGACTATAGATGCAGTACGATCTATTTATTAGTCTTCTTCTGAATCTGCCCCCCTTGTCTCCTAACACTACTTCAGATGTCTTCAGATTATGAAGCTTGCATATGCTGTAGAAGTTTAAAACATAGCTTCATGCAGCGACCCCTGACACCATAGAAAGCAGGAAGATACGGTGACTGTTCTTGGAGAAAGCATGAGTGATTGTTTTGAAACGGGGTGTCGGTATAATTGGCGTTCCTTCCTATCATGATTGTTTCAAGTTAAAGCACGAAGCTATGCCATGCTAGGAAAAGATGCGTAAGAATGCGTGCGGTGTCGTGTGATGTTGTGAAGGAACATATTGGAATTCCGCTGCAGGTGCCCTGCTTGATCTTCATCAACAAGCTGGATCAGCCCAATGGCATGAACATAGCTGAGATTGCTGAGGGCCTCAACCTCTCAGACTTGGCCAAGAAGGTGCGCCTTTTTGCAGGGCTCAGGCCCGATCTATGCCATGAAAAAATATCTCAAGACAGTTAGACATCTCAAGACCATCCATATATGGAACAGTTACTTACATCATTAGATATCATTAGGGTCACTGATGGTTGGGTATTGACGTTGATTTCATCAGCGCAAAGGTTTTGCCGAGCTTAGAGCTTGCTTCCGGTTGGGGGGGAACATGTTGGCAACTCGTGGCTGGGCTCATCAGAGCCCAGCAAAGGGTTGCGTCTTGAGGCACCGGTGCGTATGCAGCCCTGCGATGCACTGAGTGGCCAGGGGGTCCTTGAAGGTTTGGATTTCTTAACGACAGTGGCCAAAGGAGAGCTGGGCCTCACTATTGCGGACGCTCAATTTAAGCTTCAGAATGGATCGATCGTGGGTCAATAGAATTGCTCACTTCTACACACTCAAACATGGCTCGCATGCCTGCATATGCGTTCAGCCATCACTCTTGAAAATCAGATCTTGGTACCAATGATTCATGATGGGAGGTCGCTGGTGACTCCTTAAACTCCTATGAAGGTCTTCAGCCAAGGAACAGTAAACCAGTTCACATTGAAATATACTCGCTGGTCCTTGGAGTCCATTCTTAGCCCTTGGCTCTTACTAAGGATGCATCAACGACCGAACCAAGTAAACCAGAGCTGGTTTGGCAAGATTGCATTCAAACTACTGCTGGTTGATAACACCACACACTATCTCACAAATAATAAGGTCCTTGTCCATTGGCACTTCTGGAGGTTCTCATATATACATATAAAGCTCCTCAAACAGATTGGTTTACCATTTCCAACAACTACCAACGTGGGTAATTTGCATTCCTATCAATGTTACCATGCTCCATCCACTCCCTCAGGCCACTTCTCCATCTGGCTACCTCAAGGAGTCTCCCAACTCAGAGCTCCCAGCTGCAAAGCCTGCGCCGCCAACGGCAAAGCAGTTCCATGCAGAAGAGCTGGATGATCAACAATTTCTTGAGGCCTTCGTGGAAGCTTGGCAGCCATTTTTGATCGAAGCCTTGGGTGAATCCATATGAATCGAAGCCTTGGAGTCATTTAGTTGGATGCCTTTATTACACACCCACTCTACGACGTCCATATGCCCAGGACCAGTCGCTCGGCCACTTCGGCGTACGCGAGATGATGCGCTTGGCCTTGATCCAAAGAACCTCGTCTCAACCAACGAAGCGGCGCATCGAGTCGCGTGGGTTTCTTCGGGGCGACTAAACCGACGTGGTTTGACCACAAGCGAGTTGGGAGACTCATTGCGGCAGGGCGCATCCAGAAATAGTTCCCTTTCAATTAAGCCAAATTTCTTGGAGAGGGCCATGGGGCGAGAGAGAGAGAGAGAGAGTAGCGGTGAATTCATGTGATTTTTGCGGTGCCATGAAGTACCCGTTCCGCAAGGCCCTGCCGTCATGAAGCAACCTCACCATTGTACTGTAAAACCATGTCAAGCAACTTGTTTGCATCCACAAGCAAGTACACTATGCAGTTGTTTCCTCGGAAGGGCACTTTTGGTATTTTTTCGGCGTGCGTTCCTCACAAGAAGCCTTTCAACAGTTTCACATGCTGCCCCAGGGGTAGTGACGCCGGCCTCGGCAGCCGAGGACTTGAAGGTTCCAGTGCCTTGGCAACCTTGGAGGCTGCACGATTGAAGGGCTATGTGGAGCACGCCACGCGAATGCATTTCTGGGCGGCACGCATGCACCTCGGTTTCAACCTGATTGGCAGGATGGTTGGGCTCCTAGTTAAAGGCTAGACAGAGGCTTCTTTCCCTTAGCTGCCATTATATAGCTCCCTCATGATTCAACACAGGGCAGACTTAGACAAAGCTGGCGGAGGCTCGCGGAGGCTCAGATTCCCTCAATTCGGCTCCATGTGTGCCTTCGAACCATATTCCATGCAGCTGATGGCGGCACTGCATCCACACTGACTATAGTCACTATAGAAGACTAAGCTGTCAAGTGGATTGTGATTTGTTTGGGGGGGCTAGCTCCGCTTCAGAAACAGAACTGGTCACAATAATCATATTAATGACCTACGGGTATTGAAACAAGTCTGTACCACCCAAGCATTGGAGAAGCATTTGCTCACATGTTGTAACAAGTGCCACTTTTTGCGGTGTCAAGGTTTCGGGACAGAAGCACTTTTCATAGCTACACTTGAGGTAGCTCAGCGGGAAACACAAGCACAGAGTTTCTTCATGGGAATGGTCCATTCCCTCCACACATGGGTTGCCAGTGTGCTTTTGTTATGTCTTGTTCACAGTTCTTTGGCTCCATGGGGTACTACTTATATATGCTGTATATACTTTAATACATTATATATATATATGTAAGATTGTAATTATAAACTTATTAATATATTACATATTTATATTAATGTAATATTGAACACTCTCACTGCAAGATTTTCAACATGTTTGCTTGCCGTTCACCGCACTTAGGTACTCAGTTCCCTTGCTTCAACCTGTGAGAGACACCCGAACTTTTCTAACAGAGCACTGCGAGCTACTGCCAGTCACTGTCGCAGAACAAGAAAGCCTGCTCAAGAAGGTCTACAGTCACTGGACTTCGACGACGACTTTTGTTGCGTCTTCAAGACGGGAGCTTTTCGGCAGCCCTGTAGAGTGACCAAGTAGATGTTGGGAAAGGAAAATGAAAAGGGCCCTGATCAGATGTTGGATGGCATTTGCTTTGTGTAGAAATCAGGAACCCATCATGAACCCATCATGTTTCTTATGAACGGTTGGCATGTTTTGAACACTGATGCAGTACGAGGAGCAAAATGCTCCTTTACAAAAACATACAAGGACCACTTACATCGGCAGGCATCGAGACGTGGGTCGGTCCTGGGATATCCTGCACTCATGCTTTTATGTTCAGCTGATTTGGGCATTATTGACGAAGTTGACATTGCGCAACTTTAGATGTGATTGGCACGATGAAGCCAAAGAGGTGCATTTGTTCAGTATTTTTTGCTTAAGCAACTGGAACTTGGAGACATTCTGAGACCCAAGCGTTTGATGGAGAACTCCATTTGGATCATTTTGTTCTGATTTCTTTCCAAACATCTGTGGGGACACCTGTTTTTTCCGCCCCCCCCACTTCCTCAAGCTGCGTTTTTACTCGCCCCCAAGCTGAAAAGAAGAACTGATGTGTGCGTGTGTATGGAAATAGGCCCCAATAAGGACTCCCCCCCAAAAAGATGGTCAACTCAAAAGATCCCAGTGGTTGAAGGGTCTCCGTTATTTTTCTGTTTCTTTTCCGCCCACCGTGGTCGACTGACATCTGTTCTTGGGTCATGGCACCGGGCACGGGGTGACACCAAGGTGAGAGGATCGATACGGAGCCCACCTGGGCAGCAACAGTGGTGCCTCCCGACTTGGCAGATGATGACCAAGCATTCCTGGCACGCATCGTGCCCTAGTTGATGTTGATGGTGCGTCAACCATGTTGTTTGTTTCACCAAAAACCACTGAACATGGACATCAGCAGAATCAAAAAGCGGGCATATGGCAACCCCAACCAGCGCTCCTTTTGGTCTTGAGTCCAAACACTGGGGGAGCAGGGCGACACCATGGTTCGACCCGCATGTGTTGTCCCCCTTTGTGCCGTCAGGGTCACCATATGATGTGATTTGACATGATTTGACCATATTTGACCCACGGTGTTCGAAGGAAGGCGCTGGCATTTACACTGGCGAATTGGAAGCTCGTTGGCACCTTAAACGGGTTCGTTGGCGTTTTTTTTCACGTCCTCATTGATCGCTTGAAAGGGTTGCCTGGAAACTTGCTTGTACAAAAAGATCGGGAGGATCCCGAGGATCTCGGTGCTTTTAGGCCCTCTTTGACAGCATGGAATCACTACTTCGACCCATCAGGGGTCCGCCATAAAACGATGAGACTTGAGAGACGGTCCGCTTCACTGATTTCCTTTGTGTCGCTGATGGCCTCTTGATATCGTTTTTTTTTTTTGCACAGGTTGTTGCTTGCTCCTTCTACCTGTCTACTGAGTGAGACCCTTCCGCGTTGGGGATTCCTACATTGACTTCTTCCTTATACTTATGCTGGTAGAATGTAGAGCCAAGCAGGTCAACAAAAAGATGTCGAACGCATTGCGTTTGCATATTTTTGCGCCTATTTAGGGCCAATTTAGGGCCTATGTGTAATCACTTGATGTTAGACACATGTTCATGTTGTGCTCCCTTGGCTCTCGGTAGATGCAAGTGGGGCTTGTGCACTCTACAGCATTCGTGGATCACTCTACTTGGCCCAGTAACATAGGCTTCGTATGGCCTGTGAGGAAGCCAGCAGTGGCCCAGAACCACGTGCAAACCACATGCTTCTACGACATTGGCCCGTGTATGGTGCATGTGTTCTTTTGTTTTGAGGGCGGGCTGGGTATCGGATCGGCGAGCTTCGCGCTTCAACCAAGCTTCGACAGCCTGCACCTCGATGCACCTCCCAAGCTATCCAGCCCAAAGCATCACAAATGCCCACCAGAGTCTCAAGCCTGAGGTGCCAAGAACATCCGAGAACCAAACAAAATTACAGTATATTACAGTAATAATCACAGTATATCATATGCCTCCTGCATTCATTGGGCGCCCGGAGCTTCAGCTCCGGATCCAAAGGCCATCGCTTCTTTTTGTGTTCCAGGACTCCTTTGCCTCGCTGCTTCGCTTGGGTTTCTTGCTCCTGAAGGCCTCGCCCCGCCGCGAAGCCATCCAGCGGATGGATTCCATGCTGCATCGCTTTGAGCCGGAACGGCCCTACCACGAGACACGCCAGTGCCTGGGCAGGTCCAGTGGCAACACGAGGTCCGGCGTTGCAGGGCAGACCAGGCTTTGCCCCCGGTTGGGAAACGGATAGGTATAAATAAATATATATATATATATTTAAATGGAGAAAGGCAGATTTGATCAGATCAGCATTTGCGATGGACTTATTCTTGGTTGAATATTGAGGGCAGGTCCATGTGCGTTTCTCTCCACGCTTGAGGTACGTGGCCCTGCAATTGGCACACTTGGCGCTGACAAAGCACCCTCGCCTCAAAGACGAACCTTTTTATAAGCTGGAAGAGTTGTGCCCAGATCTTTGCCAGGAAGACTGCATCAGCAAATACTATTCTGAGAAGGTGCTAGCTCAGGGCCAGAGTAGCCACTTGTTCGGAGTGGTGATTTGCATTCTGTCGGAAGGTCGGCGGGATTATACATTGCAGAGGATTGAGAGTAGATGCGGCACAGAAGGTGGTTTATACGGACCCCCATCTAAAAGACATCTTGGGGTCTGTGCCATCTACTCTGAAATCACTGCATGTCGATAGCAATTTCCACTCCACTTTGGGCTACTCATTTTGGCTCAAGTGCTTGTACACACAGCCATTCTGAGCGTAAATGGCACAACCTTACTCCTAACATGGTTGGACACAGTGGACCACAGTGGAAGGCCCATCAAGATTGTCCATGGACATTGGCAATCCGCCCTCAGTGGAACAAATTAAATTCTGGACAGCTACCTGTGCCTGGAACGACATCTGCGGATCCTCCAGCAACCCTGTGTTCAACAACTTGCCATCAGCCAGATAGAAATATGAAAGCTCTTACATGATCAAGAACAGTGTTGCCTGCCATGAACGTCTTCCGAGGGGGCAGACAGCTTGGTACCAACTTTTCCTTCTTTCACCCCATGAGGTAACTGCCTCTGTCCTGCGGCCTGTTGTCCAATAGCTGCTGTTGCCATGTCACTCATTTCGTCTCCATCGGGCAAACCCTCCGGAAGCCCCAGCAAAAAAGAAACTTTGTTTCACCAAGAATCCGCACATGCCCACGGGTACGGGGTTGGGGTTTCAGCGCCTGCTGAGCCCAGCTCAGGTTTCCAAGCACCGGATCGACAGCCCTTGCCCACAAAGCTGGAGAGTGCAGCTTCCCGTTGGCACCAGGACTTGGACGACCAGGCTCTTGGCGCCGCTGTCTTCGTTTGCCAAGCTCTTGTCCCCTAATCTCGGGCCAGCCACCAGAGGCCATGCTGTATACCAAATGCTCCCCAGCAAGAAAAGCTAATACACATATATATATATATATACACGAGTCTTCTCCAGGCCGGGTCTACCCTGGCCATTTTAGAGTGTTTAAGCCTTTTAGTTTATTCAAACCTACCTGAAAGGTTGTACTATGAGTTTTATGTACTATTGTGCTTGCCCATTTGCTAAGAACACCACCTAATGCATGACTCTTCGTTGAATAGTCCATTGCATTCCTTACTTTGGCCCACCCATCAGACGGATGGCTGATGTGGAATGTTATGGGGGTAATGCGCATTTTGGCATCAGGACTTCCTGAAAGCTGTGCAAAGCAAAACCTTGAGCTCCTGGAACCTCCCGAGCCTTGCACGAGTCTCGGCAAGCCTTGCATAGATTCTAACATTGTTTTGGTCGGCTCAAGGGATGGCAGGATTTGTGCAAGGGTCATGACATGTCATGACCATAGGCCATGTATGAGACCAAAAGACAATTACTGCAACTTGCTATATCATAATACAGTGTATCTCCGGCTGGTCCTAGGCAGATCTTTCATATGCTACCGAGGGACCACAGTTGTTTGGCTCCGCTGGTCGCAACTTTGGATCTGGCGACCACACTTGTGCACCACTGCCCTTGATACATCGTGACCAAACCACTCCATCACTTCACCGTGGAGGCGAACGGCCTCAGACCACCATCCAAGGCTTGGCCTATCTTCACCTCAACGCCTTGGGGCGCCGCCAAGCGGTGCGAAAACTCTTGGACGAGCTCCAGGAGCTGCGAAGGGCGCCCGAGGCGCCCGGTGGCGATTTGGGGTGCTTCACCGGTACGACGAGGGGAGTAGCCAGTAAACCAGTCGGTAGAAGGGTTAACACTATTTTGGAGAAAGGCCTTTAAGTAATAATAATTCTAATAATAAAGATCATCATCATCCTCATCATCATCCTCATCCTCATCTCATCTTCATCTTCATCGTCATCATCCACTGTTACTGGTAATGGGACATGCCCAGCGTATGACGCTCTGATGTTTTAGGTTTGGCATTGGTGTGACACAATGTCGTTCCAAGTCTAAGTGCTCTTGGCTTGAATGACAACTCCCATCAGAAGCTCCCCAATCCAAATTTCAGCGGGTTCTCAGGAGTCAGTTTAAGACCATTCATCTGAGGCCTATCTCTTTTTCAGCGATTTGCACAGAGGAAACCCACTTATTTTGGTTAGCGGTTTGTGTCAGTAGATCTTTGTAGCA
Source organism: Durusdinium trenchii (assembly GCA_963970005.1). Classification (NCBI taxonomy): domain Eukaryota; class Dinophyceae; order Suessiales; family Symbiodiniaceae; genus Durusdinium; species Durusdinium trenchii. The sequence goes on from CAXAMN010020335.1 coordinate 480,783, forward strand.
GCAACCAATGATAATACATGACAATATTAATATATTACAATTGGACGTGGGCGGCTTTTCTGAGAGGTTCTACCATCATGGTCATGTTGTACTCCCAGGGTTTTGTTGGGCTATGACTCATGACTATCACCACATTGATTTGGTCACGGGATACGAGGTACGGCTACCCTCAACCCCCCAGGCACTCAACGGTCCAGGAAGTCCTATGGGATGGCACTCAGGATTCGAACAACATCGAACTACTTTGGATTAAGTCCCTTTAGGGTCGGACTGGTCCCTACTTCTGACAGAGGTGCAGACCGGGCTCTTTACGCACGAGACCTTGGCCTACTTCACGATTCACATGATTCACTACTTTAGCGCCACTGAGAAGCTATCTACCTCTGAGCCTTTCAGTGAATTCATCAAGAAGCTGGCACTCTATGGGAAGAAAGCTCTTAGTTTTTCTCGTGTTTCTTTACAATGCAGCATCTATGCTTTTGCTTTTGCAGGGTTGTTTGTAGGATGCCCCGGGTTTGCGACGCTTTCAGAATATCGTGGAAGACTACCGTGTTACTTGCTCAACATCAACCGAAGGAAATGTGACAAGATCCTGGACGCATCATTGTACAAAGCCTACTATTCGGAGGGCACGATCCATTGTGCTGCTGCCTATGCATTCAAGAACGTTTTCAGATCCATTGTGGTGCCGGTTGGTCGGGTGGACTTTTCTCCACTCGCCATCGGCCAACCAGCTTGGCATCGTGTGGTTGGGTCATGTTGGGCAGTTACTGTTTGGAGCTTGCAGGATTTGCCTCTATCACTCCAGGGGTGGAGGGCGCATGAGGGCGCTACTTGTTTTTCTTTAATATTGATATAGCAGTAGATATAGCTTCTGATCAAGGCATGCCCCAAAGACTCACCCAGAAGCTGGCGAAATGGCATCTCTCAGAGGACACTCCTTTTTGACAGACCAGTGCAGAGTGGATCCGAGTGGCGTGCTTGGATTCCATGAGCCATGAGCCAGTTGAAAGCAACGCTGTCCTGATGGCCTTATGGCCAACACACATCCACTGATCATCACTGATCTATACACACTGAATCTACACTATCTATCTACAGATGGGATAGCATTACAGGGTGTCACCCGATGGTGAGAGTGACGTCTACAACCAACTTGGGCGTCTAGGGACACACAAAACCGAAGATTCTCCATGATACACCTGTGACCCGGCTCACTGGCATGGCAGTCAAGACATGTTTGGGCGGGTGGAGACGGTAGAGAACGGTAAAGCACGAGCCGAGGTCCAGAGGCGGCAACGAGCTTCGTTTTGCCAGACCTTTGCCCGCTCCCAGACCTTCTGCCAAGTGATCGGTGAAAAGGGGTGGTGCGAATGCAGATAGGAGTCGGAATCATGGTAAATGGCGGGAAGGAACTGGGCTAATGGAAGTGGAAGATTCCTTCTGCCATTTGCCTGGCTTGTTTTGGATCTAGCACCTCGAGTCACAGAATGCAACTCGAAAGCACGGAGGATCCGAAAGATTTTGCAAGTGGACAAATACATATGCAGAGCCTATTATATAAATATAGTTTGTGGAACGTTGTCCCATTTTTCACACCGTCCATGTTTGTCAGAGGGACAGATTTGAGTCGCATTGGAGCTCACGATGTTGACCAGAGAGGGGTTTGGAGCGTGTAGAAGAGCGTGTAGGATCGTCCCGCGATGTCTGACGATGTCGCATGTATGGGTCTTGCCTATGCGAATGAGCATGCAGTGTGTGACACACAGTGGGATTGAGAGTAGATGGCACAAACCCAAAGGTCTCTTTGATATGGGGTCCATATGAACTACCTTTTGGGGATTGAGCTGTAACTAGACACTCAGAACCTTAGGGAATGAACAATTTCTGAGGGTCCTTTTCGCAAGTCCAACTACATCGTAGCTGGGACAGGTCACTTTTCTCCTGTGGGACCCTTTGTTCCACTACACTTGCATTTGTGAATCTTTTATATACTGGAAAAATATGTGTTCTTGTTGAACACTTGCATCATGACTCATGACCATGACCGGACATGATAGGGGGGGAAAACAGTCATCACGTGCAACTACAATGGTTGTTGTTCTAAGGTTTTTTAGAGTCTGGAGTCTGGAGGGTGTTTAAGACCAAAGACCTCAACCTGAAGTTTCGTGACCCAACAAAATAACGGACAGCCGACAGACGTTCCACTCCACCAAAAGAGCGAGCGATTCCTTTTTTGCACGGCATGTTTCGCCATCGAAACGTCGAAGGTCTTGGCAGGCGCGCCTTAGCACCAAATGTTTTGGTGTGTGGACCGAAAAGCTGATTGAAATGCAAACGGTCGATAACCCTTCTGAATCAAGGAAACATCTGAAAACCACTGGCTTGTGTGTGTGGGCGTTGTGCTCTGATGAAAAATGTGCTCGGCTTGAACACATGACACAAACGATCACAAACGTCTTTTGCTACTTGGACATCAACAAAGCAATATGACCCAGGGTCGCTGCTTGTCGCTGCTTCCGCAGTGGACGTGACCTGGGACTTGGACAATGAAAAAGGAGAAGTTAAGGTCCAAAATCCTGTCCGGTCTGAGAACGTTTTCTGACTTTTTTCAGTCTGGGAACTGAAACTGTTCGGAGTTTTTTTTTGCAGTCTGAGAATTGCAGAACTCTCTGTGTACATCTGTGTACACATTTGGTTGAGCCACTCTTGATTGGGACTCCAGCTCCCTGCTTGATTCTTCATTTACAAATGAGTTGAACATGCATCCTGGATACATGCTCATCATAGGCTCCCATTTGAAGATCAATCTAAATCAGATCGCAAAATGACGTGGGGATATGTGTAGATCGCTAGCTCGTGAAGCTTGTTGCTTGGGTTCACAATGCTCACGACGACCATAGTCAGGGTGATGAGAATACATAGTTAATCAAGTAATTCATCTAAGATGGAGAAACCAATCTTCTCAGGTTCCATGTTAATCTTCCAGGGCGTATCACTCCAGCCTGCATGCTCCATTGGTCCACCAGGGCTCCGATGGATTCATCCTCGACAAAGAGACTCTGAGAGACCAACGAGAGGCAGCAACTTGGGCATGCAGCTTCGACGTCCGGTTCAGCCCAGGACGTCCGGATCAGACCTGGATTGGTCTGAACAAATGATCACCGGGGAGGCTAAAACCACCTGCCTCCGTACCAATCCAACTCTCACCCGCGTCATCCCCCCTTGTCTTTCCGCAACAACCTAGGGTTTGGAGGTCGAAACGACCAGTTTGAGTCTTTGGAGGAGGTTTCTGGTAGAGAGTGGCAAGTCTCATATCCACTCACTTAGTGTTTAAAGCCAATCCCTTTCAGAATTGATGCACCCCCCCTCAGAACTGGCGCAAACCACAATCAACGTTTCTTGGGGCAACCCCCATGTAGACCTGAACGGGGCATGATAAATTGCGTAACTGTAAGTTTTGGAGAAGTTTCATTGCTTGGTCTTCAATCATTCCGCCGCCATTTCCCAAAGGAACAACAGCAGCGGCTGTCCTTCTTTATGAAGGGTGACACCGAGAAGAAGATCATCACAGATGAAGAGGAAGCGAGTTCGCATGGGTTCGCATGCGATGACTGCTTATATATTGGGGTACGGGGTTCCCGTGTACATTTTGACGACTGGTAATGCTTTATAGGTGGTTGAAAGCTCATGTCTCTTTGCTTCATTGATTGCAGGTTTGTCCTTGTATGAGGGTTTGTGCCAACATGTCACTCGGTTTTTTTACTGCCCAAGACGTGAGGCCAGGTTCCATAGACACCATGAATGGGTCAAAAGCCGCGGGAAGAGATGGTGCCGTCGGACTGACAATCCGCTAGTTACGAATGTCACGTTAGAGATAGCATCAAGCATAAGATAGACTATTGATTATATATATATATATATATATCGTGTGGGGGTTATTAATCAAGCGTCGACATTAAGACGCAATTTGTTTGCTATAGAGGGCTGGGGAGGGGATCCCGACGTGGAAGACAAACAGCTGTCCGGGAGAAATTGTTTTTAGGGAACATCTGGACACCATAGATTTGGGGGTGACAACCTTGATTTTTGGTAGATGATGTAGATGTTCCTTTGAACCCGTTTTTTGGAGTCTCCTATTTGTTGGGCTTGTGGTCCGAGCCCGCATGACCCAAGAGTCCTCGCCAGGAACGGCTCTCGCCACTGGGCTGTCGAGAGTTGGTGAGGAAGACATCCACGCCTGCTTGGCTTGCCAGACATGCCACCCATCCGTTGGTAGACGTCAGCCATTGATACCCACATACATCACAAGAAAGTTTACGAAAGGATACAAGAAAAGTATACGAAAGGATCCAAGACAGGTCGCCTTTCTTTTTGAAGCTATGGATCACCCCAAGAGCATAGATGTAATTAGGATGATTGGGCCGCTGGGCCCTGCGATCCGACCGTCCTTCGGCCGCCACCGAGGAAGGCGGTGGAGTCCATGCGCTCGGACGAGCACGAGACCTGGGCGCAGCGGAGGATGATCAGCTTCACGGAGACGGAGCTGGGCGTTGGAGAAGGCCTGATGGAGACGGAGCTGGGCGTTGGAGTGATGAAGCGGGAAAGGCAGGCCTGATGTTTCTTTGATCTACAGCGACCTTCGAGGCGAGATGGTTTCTCTTTCCATCTAGAACATCCAGTTTACAGTCCAAGGCTGATTCAACGAGCGAATCTCAAAAAAAAATGAAAGTGCTCTTAGAGTTGACGAACTCTTGCAACACTATGATGATCTTTGATGGTACCAATGTTCACGCAGAACGCAGCGGTGCAGGATTTTGCCAATCAAGTATGTATGATAATGTAATGACGAACAGGTGGATCCAGATGGTCTACCCAAAAGCATGTAGCAGTGGCAACTGGTTTCGTGAGAGGATCCAGTCCTCTTCCTCACCATACCTCAAGAACACCAGTACCTCACCCATACCTCACCGTCACCCATACCCGCCACCGCACAAAAAAGGAAAACAAAACAACAACAAACGCCGAAAAGAAGCACATGTTTCAATCCCAAACACTCCAAGTATCTCCAAGTCTATATATCCAAGTATGTCATATGTCATACACTTACCTATATACATTGGCGTGGTTTGAGGGGTCAATGTATAGGTAAATCTTCCAGTCCCATGGAGTACTTTGAGAATTCGGTCGATTTCCTTTCGTCCAGGGAATGACGAGGAAGACTTGACCTCCGAGATGGACGAGGCACAGCCCTGGCACAGCTGACTTGGTTTAGCCAAGTCAGGAGCCGCACGGCGGCGGCCGTGAGCAGCCGAAGTCTGCTGGATGGATTGAAGTGGCCGTTGGCGATCCAAAACGTGGAGTTGGTCGCTAAAGGCGAAGGTTGAAACAGTTGAAGCCTTTTGGCATCGTGTGCACTGGCCTTGTCTATTGCCGAGGCCAGAACTTTAAGGGCCCACATTGAAACATGTCACTTCCAGGTCCTGGGACCTTCCATCAAGCGCTTCTAGCTCCAAACAGCCACCCTATGGTGCGAGCCAAAACCCATCTAGACAGCAGACAGCAGGTCTATGGAGCCCAACTCCCCGGCCACCGCGGCAAGCCGGACATGGGAGAAGACACTGACACTGTTGCAGCCTCCTTAGGGTCATTGGTTTGCGCAGCCCAACGGCAACCACTGATCGAATCCATATCCACGCAGGCCATCCACGAGCCTTCGTTGTCGTTGCGGGCGCAGCGCCTGCTGGCACCGACGAGCTGCACAGGTTGGAAGGCGCAGGGAGGGAGGTGACAAAAGCCACCTCAGCCGGAACTATTTATAGGTTGGGCAGGTGACAGGCACCTTCCTTGGAAGAGACAAAGGTAGTGGGTGAAAGCATGTGAAAGCAGTAAAGGCGGTAACTAAAATCAAAGGCACACTGCAATGGGTGTTTCCGACAGATTTGTTTTTTAAAGGTGCTTGGGATTAGAAGTGCTGCCTGGACTAGGTAGAAAGGGTGTTCTGAGTGCTCCATTGTCTCCAGAGCTTGAGGATTGCAATCATTCCAAAGTGTATCACCAAACACTTGAGGCCCTGAGAGACGGCAATCCTGATAATTTAAAGAGTCCAGCAAAAGGCCCTCCAACAGACGCAACACAAGACCTGTTGGATGTCCTTTAGTCAGAACCGGATCCAGGAGGCCGTCATTCCGCGAAACCCACACATCGTCAAGAGCCTCAGCTGCAGCGAATGTTACTGGCAGAAATGCTGGTCCTGAGACATGCAGTTGATGCGCCCCCAAGCTAAAAGCAATGGCCTCCAACCTTAACTTGTGCAGCAAGCATTTTTGACCAGTTCCCGTGTGGTCACCCGCGGTTGAGGAGATACAACCCACGCCCGCACATCGCGAAAAAGCACCAGCATCGGCACTGCAAAGAGGACTGGATTGAAAGAAACTGAGCGAGCCACCCAGGGAAAGATTACATCGGCCATTTGCAGATAATGCAGAGTGAAGTTATATAGGTATTGGAGGTCAAACCTATATCTCCAGAATCGCCAAGCCTTTTGTTCAACGACTGTTTCTCCGAGTCAGCTCTTTGGAAGGCTAATGTGCTACTTTTATTACCATAAAAGGAACCATGTCGCCACTGCAGGATCATCCCCTGGTACGCTCCATGTTGACGCGAGCCTGCCAGGCTAGGTGATTTGGGGCCAGTTTGTTTGCTTGGTTTGTCGTGTCGTCCAAGTGGCCAACTAATCCCTTCCACCTATTGAGCAAAAACACGCCCCTGTGCGGTACCATGGCATGAACAACGGGGATTACTTTGATATATCTGGATCAATGAAGTACTTTCCACTGTTTTTTAAAAAAGAACTCGGGTGCGTTGTTTGGTTTGGGGGGGTCCCCGAAATGGGACCTGCAAAGATGGACACCTGGGGCGTCGAGCAAACCAAACAGAACTGTCGCTCTGGACAGTTTTGTATTGTATAGACTCCTTTATTAAATTCGTATCAAAATTTCATAATTTGAACACATAAAAAACATACCTCCAGATGGAAGGGTCTTTCCTTTTCTCTTTACAACAATTTCTTATAAAAAATGGTTATTCTTCATTAGACTAGCAACAAAAGCTTTCAAAAGGTGATGTTGCTGTGCCATGTGGTTTTGCAGGACCTCCGTGGAAAGTGCCATGGTGGACAGAGGTGGACAGTTAGGGTTGTTTTAGGAACTTAGCTAATCCCCCCCCAAAAAAGGCAAAAATATACACCAAACTCGACGATGTTGGTAGTTTAGTAATGGCTTTAGATTGAGATACGTGTTCAGTTTTGGCGCACTGGGGCCTTCATGTATAATTCCATCCGTGAGAAGGTGGGTTTCGTTTTCGACCAACTGCTTACTATCCTCCGGATGTTTCTCCGTCTCCAAGCATTTAAAAATGGACCCTTGCTCCTTCCTGATTTCTCACAACTAGCGCACGTAGTGAGTCCCCAAAGGGCCACTTGGGATGGGCTCCATCAGCTCACGAACCAGCATCTCAACTGGAGTTTCTTGAGAGGCAATGTTGGAGTTACTATAGGAACCGTCGGAACCGTATCTACAATCCCATATTTGTAACATGCCCTCTTGACTCAACATGACTTGTTGGATGAGCAGAGGGTAGAGTGGCTGAGTGGGGCATGGCTTGGGAATGGGACCTGCTGGTGGCTTCAGTTCTTTTTGCCCGGGCCAGCTGGGACGCGTTCCGAAAGACGACCTCGCAGAACAAAAGATGGGTTTGTCCTTCTGTTCGAAGGACCCACCACTCAGTTGCTCGCTGTAAGCAACCAAATAGTCAAATAAACAAGCACCACAATCAATTCACAACCACTTGCTTTCACTTGCCTACTCGACTGATTTATTGATCTCACAGCCCCAAACTTCGCCGCCTTTTTGTCCAAATTTGGTGTCCATGCCATCAGTTTGGTTTGGCCAACCAAATATAGAGTGCCACCACAAAGGGTCGACGGGGTTCAATCCATCCAGTGCCAGGCAGTCCTGGACAGCGAGCAGGAGCTGAATACGCTGGACGCGGCCACTGCAGATGGCGACCTCGGTCGGAACATGGCCCGCGCTGCCCAGTGCCCCGGTGGCGCGGGGTGGGGAGTGGCGGTGCTGGGTATGGTCTGATGAGAAGTCCACAGCCTACTGCATTCAGATACGGTACAATGATGCAAATCACCTTGGACATTTGTTTTTGCATATGGGTCATCATGACCCGCAGATGTTGCAGACCCCGGGACCAAGGAAAAGAACACCATCGACCAGACACTTCTAATTCAAGAAACTCCCATGTCCAAGGCCCGTCTCGGCTGGTGAATGATATCGGTTGTTCGACGAAGGTTGATCATGGCATCCTTGAACGATGGCCTTTTGCCCATGGCCACTGGGCAGCACTGGGATCGCCATGAGGCTGATGTGGAGGTTGAGGCGTCGACGAAAACTGTAGGTGATCATAATTACTGTATATAATTGAAGGATGTTGTTAAGGTCGTTAGCAATAACTATAAGTTATAAGCTATTATAGACATATACTATAAGATACTGTATATTATAGTTGTGTTTTGATTCCGCTTTGCCTTTGCCCTCTCCTACTTATAAAAGGGGGAAGCTCCTAGCGATGACCTAGGACGCATACTACTGACGCTCGGTCCGCACGGTCCCACGGTCCGCACGGCGGCTCAAGCGCGCCTCGTGTATCGGACCGGTCTCATGGAAGCCGGTCTGGTTTGGACTATCTGATGAGTTTATTTTGGTTTGGACTAGCACTTCATTCGCATTCCACCGAGTTGGTATCTCGGAGTAGCATGTGGATGAAAGATGATTCAAGAAAGAACAGCAGCTACATAGATTGGGTACCGCAGAGCTTAGAATTTAGAAGGCACTACAGGCCCGATGGCCCCCCCACCTATATAGCCTCGATTGCATCTCGTGTCGGCACAAGAGGCCCGTCCAGCCTTGCTCTTCTTCCGCCTGGCGGACTTCCTGCGGGGAGTCGATGGGACCTTGTCCGTGGCTCGACCAGAAGTGAGGAGAAAAACTTGTGAGGTGAGTGAAGTATGAAGATGAATGGGCCAGGATACGAAATAATTCAGCTTGGACATGCTTATTGGTGTTGAAGGGTTTGGAAGAGACTCCAACTTCCCGGTGGTCTAGGTGGTTGCTTGAACATGCTGGAACCACTGGTCGCCTAAGATAGATGTGGTAACTAGAGCATAGACTGACATTGGCAGGTCAGAGATGGTAAGGGACCCCTTCTTTAGAGAAAGGCTCATTCCGGTGACATAGCTATATATAAGACTATAATGTCATTTGATAGTCATGTTGCATGTTTGATCATGTTTAAAGTGTATTGGGTGAGTGTGATTTAGCAGTACTCAGTATGCATGTGTTTTAACTATTTATTGACACACACATAGATGTAATGTGTGTATATATCCATATATATGCACACCAGTTCCCTGAATCTCGGCTTTGAACCAAAGAATCACATGTCAATGGTTGACCGCTCGGATGAACGGTAAAATTAATCTCGTCCGTTCGGATAGTCGTCCGTTCTCCCGTTCGTCCACTCCGCTGCGCGTCTGCAGGCGCTCTTGTCGGTCTTTTTTTGGACGCGCCGCGCGGTATTTGACGCAGCGGGGTGTGGAGCGTCTACAGCGGAAGGTGAAAAGCCACCGGAAGTGCCTTGGAGCGAAGCGACCCGACCGGTTGGAGGGTTCGGCATCCAAACACCTCGCGAGCTACTCAGCTTGCGAGCCTTTGCTGCGCACCCCTAGAGCTCAACATGAACGCATTGAAGCGGAGCATGAAGCCAAGACACCCAGCTATGGGCAATGGTGAAACTTGCTTTAGACTATGATGGTTTGTATATGGTCTGTGTTTTACTTCTCGCGCCACAGCCAAAAACCTCCCTACATCTCCCTCCTTATGCCATGCAATACAAAATACATCCAAATACATTTCATTTATCGATCTAGTTACTTTTTTAATTGCTAAGGATCGAAGAAGACGATGTTGATGCGGATTCTCCTCAAAATGCATGCTTACTGTCATCATTCGTCAGTTTGGTCTCCAACCAGCCCGTCCGAACGTCCATTTGGTGGCCGAGAGTGGGGAAAAAGTAACCTTCTTTCGCGAAGAGCCCATACCTGTATCTTCCTCAGAGTGTTTTTTTTTCTTAATGGAGTGAAAAACATGTTTGGAGTCACCGCCTTATGTTGCTTGCGGATGTTTATGTGGCTCAGAGACCTTAAAAGAAGGGTATGTTGAACTACTACCAACCCCCCCCCTACCAAAAGAAAAAAACACAAGGTTGCAGGGATAACATGTTGGATATTGGCTGAAAGAGTTGTTGTTTTTACAATTTTTACTATGAACTTGATGAACGACGTTACGCTGAATTTTGTCATTGTTCTGCACGAATGTTTTGTTATTTAATTGTATGGAGGTTGATGTTGACCGTCATGGTGAATGTCCCCAGGAGCCGGAAACGCGCTTTCCACCTCCCCTGGATTGCATCCGACGTCTACTGTGCGTTCTGCGCGGGGGAGCAGGAGGCGCGCGCCTGGTTTTTGCAGGTGGAACGGCCCACTGCGGAAATGGGGCTTTGATGGGCAGTCGGGAGTTTGACATGTGAATGGATTCGGATGAGTTTCACCAAGTCAATGATACAATTTCTTCACGGCAGGGGCCTGAGAGATCCACTCACCATGCTATTCCACCCGCTTCGAAAGCTCAGGTGGAAGCGGTGGCCGAATCCTCAGAAGGGCAGCGCAGCTGGGTGCACACAGCGTGTCCATGGAGATTTGCTCTGAAATGCTCCAGGAATGTTACATTGGACCTCAAAAGTGGCCCAAATGGGGATTGGTTGGTCCTGCCCCTTTGGAGAGTTGGACGACCTAGGAGGGCACAGAATTGGCTTCAAATGATCTTTCAATTTATGGTGTGGAGGGTAGATTTTGCGTACATTTGCAAGAAGCCACGAGGGGCAACAATGACTTTCCTGGTTGAAAGATGTTGAGAGCAATTCTTGGGAGTGGTTCACGGTTGGTCTGGAAGGGTTAGCAAGACACTTTGAGCAAACACGCGCGCACATCCTGTTGATGCATGCGAGAAATGCATGAGGTATTGACTCACGTTCACGTCCCTGGTCCTAATAATTATATATATATATACCCAGACACTCCATGTATGCCATATATATATATATGCCTACATTAGGGTGGTTTTGGGGGTCAATGTAGGCATACATGGCATACATGTTTGGGATCTATATATATATACATATAGCCTTACTGTTTCGCTGTTTCGACTCATCACATCGGAAGAAGACAAACGGAGAAGACTGTGTCCCGTGTCTTGGTCGTTTTCCAATGCGGGAAAGTGCATGGCTGGCGCTGGACGCCCCGCAGAGAGGTCATTCAGTCATTTTTCAGGCCCACCATGACTGAACAACCAGACGCCGCCAACGCTCCAAGGACCCCAATGTGGAACCTCAAACACTTTGGTTTTGACCCCAGGCCTCTTTGTATGCAGGTCATGCCCCGGCCTATAGAAGAGCCCTTTCAAGGAGATAGCCAAGAGTCGTTTTGATATGATAGAAAGTGATAGAATACTTGCCCTGTAATGTCCTTCTTCCAATAATTTATCATTTGAATCAAGGACGCCAGTCAGTCCTCCAAAAGCAATTTCAAAACACCAAGCGCCAGAAGCGTCATCTCAGGCACTTTCTTGGATTCTTTGCTTCCAGCTCTTCGTGCCGCTGGAAAGAACATCCACCCAAAGACGGAGGATCAAGAAGGTTGGAGTCGGAGTCGATGGCAAAAGCGGAGTCGATGGATGTTTATTAGAATGCCCCCTGGTTCGATGGGTTTAGTATTGTTCGGTCGTTTTTTTTCTTCCTACTTTTCCGAGAGGTTCTTTTTGCTCCATTGTCTTTGAATTCTTACACACATAGACACTAGTAGGCCAATTGGGCCCCCCAGATGAAATACCCCGGCATCTCTGGTAGTTTAGAACCTTTGAGTTAGAGAAGACCAGCCAGCAGGAGATACTATGAAGGGTACCCGTAAACATTTGCGGACACGCACACATGCACATCCCTTTGTGCATTTGTAGATTCGATGTGTATAGCAATCGTTATTGGTATCTAAACCAGGAGTGCTATAGTTGTATTTGGCCACTATTTGCATCATCCTGGAGTCTGGAGTAGTGTGGGAGGCAAGCGTGTGTGTGTGTCCGTGTGCTTACATGTCCCCCCAGATAGCGAAGCAAGAGGGTTCTCAGTTCTCCCTGAGGGGGGGCTGGTATCACCAGCTTGTGGGACAAGGGTGCTAACACTGGGCATGCTGAAACTTGTGCAAGCCGCAAGCCAGACTCTTCCTGTATATATATATATTTTTTTTTTTTATCGTCTCTCCTTGTCTCCAGGGGAGCTGTGTCTTCCACTGTATGACGATGAAGATGATCTGGAATTGAGCCATTTACTTGCTTGGGGCAACTGGGCGTCATGGGCATCAGGCGGCGCATGGGTTGCGCAGTCAGTTGGGTAACCTTTTTTCTTGTCAGTTGGGTTTCGCCTTCGGACGTGCCCTCCAGGTTAATTACTCCGACGCATTGCTAGTTGGGTGATCTATAGGTGGTTTCGTGACTGTGAGCGAGCTTCAACGTCCGAGTGGCATCAAGCAACACAAAGATACATGTATTTGAGGCACTTGCCCAAACATGGCCATTAACAAGGACGTGGAATGGCATGTGTTTCCATGACTAGGCACCGGAAGACGGTCTCAAGAGCCCTTTCCCGGTTGGCTTTCCCGAGGTCGACAAAGCAGCATCGGCAGCGAGCAGGACATACTGGGGGTAGCCTTTGCAGCAGACATTGGCTCTATGTATACTAGCTAGACATATAGATAGATACTTTACGTATTATATCCAACGAAGCGGCAGTAGTTGCATGCAGCCCTGACATGGGCGGTGAGAGCACTCCACCAGAGTTAACGGCTTGCAGTGGCGCAACTCTACTGACCAAGAAGACTCTCTTTGCCTACCGTGGGCTCTATATAGTAGCTTACTCGGTGTTGGTGACTGCCACTTTTCGCTGCTTGCAGCGGGATCACCAGAACACAGCAGGGCTGGCCCGGGTTGCGCCATTTTCGCCAGGAGGACGACGAGATAGACATGGGAGACCAGGAGGAGCAACTCTTTGATCGAACGTTTTTCACGGGCGAGCGTTGAGCGGTACTGAGTATGATGAGCGGTCCTACGGATCCGACATCCGCAAAGGGAGGGTCCAGACCCTCCAAAGCGAACCTGTTCATATCCCCAAATAAGATGTTGTTGCAAGGTATGTGGCCTGAACATGTTAGAAATAAGCTCCAAACTGAGGAGAAGCACCATTCATTCATGAAAGTATCCTTGTATCGCTGGGATTCACGATATGATCTTGAGAAGGTCTTGTCGATGCTGGGTGAGAATGCCGCCAACACTCTTCCCCTACACACAAAAAAAATAAGGCGGGTGGCTTTTCAAGGGTTATTATGGGGGAAGGGGATGATTTCCTGACTTTATCCACCATCCACCACCATGTTTGATTACTTGCTTGGTGTGTTCTTCTTGTTGCACTTGAGCATTTTGAGAAGGAATTTGAGAGGCCTCGGAATTGTCCGGTTTCAGTGGCAACGTGGCGGCCATTCGAACCAGGACGTCCACGTGCCCTGGGATGCCATTGCCACTGCAGCACAAGAAGGCGCACGAGCGACAGCCAGCATGCATCTTGGCACTGCACCCAGCGCTGTTTTTGTTTGAGCACCTGGGGCCCTGCTGTTCTTTTTTGGTGAGCTGATCGGATGCAGCATAAATGAATCATTTGGGTTTGTCCTAATACCTGTAACAGACAGTCAGTAAACAATTATCACTATTTTTGAGCAAGGCCGGCCTTTACTAACCATCATCATCCACCGTTACAGGTAATAGGATAGACCCAATGAATCATAATGAATCGGTTCCACCCCAATGGTGCAGTGGAAAAAGAACAAAAAAGTATCCAATGTCTTCAGCCGAATTTATATTGTCCAAGACAGAGTGAGAGAGAGAGAAAGAGGGAGAGAGAGAGGTGCTTTAAAAAACACACCAGGGGCGTATCAAGCAGGGGCGTACCAAGGCTACCAAGGCGTACAGTCGGCGGACCTCCACCGGTCGCCACCGCCGACGACGACCGCCGACGGGACTCCGGTCGCCCGCCCTCCGATCCGAGGAAGTCCACGCCTTGCTATGGCGGATTTCTGGGCGACTGCTGGGCTCCCCCAGACGTGCGGAGAGACGACCGAGTAGACCTGGGGGAATGAGAAGAGACCACGAAGGCGTTTTTCGGAAAGAAAGCACATCGTAGCGTATCATCTCGTCATGTTGTGTACATATGGGTTCATGTCGCGGTTTCGTGGTGAGGAGATCTTTTCTGCAGTGCTGGCACGGTTCTGGAAACACGGTGGTGGGCACACTGTATCCGCTGCTAGCCGCTTTTTTCACGAAGAGTTCGGAGAAATGGATAGAAATGGCACTATTACTGCAAGATCTGCATGTGTGTGTACGTCTGATAGACATCAAATCCTTTGGGTGGAAGATGGCATATGGTGGCAGTTGCAATCCCAAGGGTGCAGATGAGGTATGGACAAGCAATACAAGCAAGATAAGCATAGATAAGCATGTGAATGTTGATAGGTAGGTGAACCATGGTGAAACTAATCTAATTGCACGAATGTTTAGGATGCGGAACTTCTGGACTTCTGCTACACTGCACGGTGCATCACGGTACCACTTTTGGGAGGTTGTTTTGTCCTAGGGTGCCCCCCTTGTTGGTCCATCAAAGTATATTTACACTTCACTTGGATGGACAATCATGGACAATCCTTAAAATTATCACTTGAATTGGAAGGATGGGGGAATCCGTACTTTCTTATACTTTCTTTATTTGTATCCAGGATAAGATTGCGCTAGTGAGTCCTGCAATACCTCACCCGCACGATCTTTAAGCTGTTGTGACATATTTTAACCTAAATAATGTGTGGGAAATGCCTCAGCAATAGAGGCACTCTCTCTTGCGGTGCCCTCTCGTGCGGAGTGCCGACTAAGGTGATTTTTGCGATGGCGGTGCCATGGTTGTCGCCATTGTGCTCACTGCGGCTTGGAGCGAAACCGGACGCAGTACCAGCGGATAGACTGACAAACACTAACAATACTCAAGAGAAACCATAACCTACTGGATACTGCTAGACCCTAAGGTTTGGAGTAGTTGAAGGGTAGTCGACGCCAGAGTATTTTGCCACCGACTGTTTGCAAACGCGCAACAACCATTCACCATGCGATTCGAAGGTTGATCTAGGGTGAAGTGATCTCATCAGCCTGGGTCCAAAAGCACTCTGGCTAGTCGTTATGTTTGCACATTACTGTATTCCCAGGTCTGACCAACTTACGGTGTGTTGCAGGCTATTTGTAGAGCAGAGATCATTTGGACATTTGGCATGAATGCTTTGTTTACTGTCTTATAATCCTTGGTTCAAGGCTGGGCTGGTGTGCGGTAATATGTGTGTGTGTGTGTGTCCACTCCTGTTTCCAAGGACACTACCCTAACTCTTTCTAACCTGCCCTATGACTTTTGTGACCAATGTGCAGCAGCAGGGGGCCACTCCACCCACCACCAGGGAGTGGCCAACGAAGAGCCTGGTGGTGTGGTGCTGAAAACGTACCTGCCATTTTAGAATTGTTTCAATCGTTTCACTTGCATTCTTGTTCAACAATACTGTTACTCGGACCCAGCATTTTTTTCAGTCAAGGTCTAATCTGCAGTAATCTTAAAGAGCTAATGCTCACCGCGAAGCAGCCTGAAATCGCGCTCCACGGAGCAACCTACTCAAGTGTGTCTTCGCAGCTTCTTCCCACTGTGGTAAGCTGTGTGATCCCTGCGGGGCGCCGTTACTGCAAGAACCTTTCCACTCCTCATCGCAGGGGTAAGCTTCCTGAAGTTTTTCTGAATTTACTCTACTGAATTCCCCTGCTCGAAATTCCGCTTGAATTGTCTCACCCTGCACACGTGAAGTTTACTGCAGAGTTCACTGAAGTTCCTTCTGAAATGTACTGCAGAGTCAAACTGTAACTGTTTCACCCGGGAATCCTTTCCTTCCAATTTTAAGTTCAATTTTAATTTCAAGATTTTAATTGAAGACAGTTGCACACTCCTCCTCTTTGCAGCGACCTGTTATACAGCCTACAGTTTCACTCATTCAAGTTCAAGG
>CAXAMN010020335.1:500105-529347 GCA_963970005.1 Durusdinium trenchii
TATGTATGTATGTATGTATGTATGTATGTATGTATGTATGTATGTAACGTAGATGTTCTTCTATGAATCTCTCTTGGATGTAACTTTTGATGATGGCAAAAGGCCGTGCATAGCGGTGTTTCCTGTGGGCACCCGACCCGACTTAGATTCCAGCATCGACCTGGTCGTACCCGCTGTCCGGCTGAATGAGCAACGACAGCGCGGACGCAACCGGCGTAGACTGCTCCCTTTTGTGGGGACAGCCTGCAAGTGACTGTCAATGGTGAAAGGTGATCTTTCGGGTGGGTGCCATCATGAGTAAGGCTTAGGGGGATGTTGTTCTTCATGTTCCTATGTGTTGTAAGATGTTAATTAGGTCTATTTAAAAAAACACAACATTACGGGTTTACTGTGCTTTCCTGCAGCCAAGGCCCATGCCCAAAAGGAAGGTATATGGTACATAAAGCTCCGCATTAAAGCAACACTGAGTCAGTGAAGCAAAGTGATTCGAATTTAATGGTGTGAGTCCGACCCTTACAGCAACCTTGCGACCCAGAACTCGCAAAGGAAACCAATTAAAGGGATGCGACCGTGTGTGCATCATTGTACCTCAAATGCTCCACATGTGACCCGTTTGGCGTCGTCGCAAGGCCATGGCGGGGCCCAGTGAAGGACTGTTACAGGCAGTGCTTGGCTAGTGAAGTCGGACGTTCCCGGTGACGGGCATGGGATTTCATCCAGGGTGTCCCACAGTCATGGGGTGCTTCCAAAGCAAAGAGCCTCAAGTCATTTACTGACTTTAGCATCCACTGTTCACACCCGATGTATAGTCTGTAGCACCTTGAAGCATCCGGTTTTATAACGTGTGAGAGTGTGTTTGCAACCGAGGAGCCCTCAAATACAAGAGTTTTCTATTCTCAGGGTTTTGACCCTGAGCCATTCAGGGCGAATGCACAGACCATTGCGATTGGAGCACATGGCAGTTGCGCCTGGAAGTTCGGGATCAGAAGCAGATGTTCCATGCCCTTCGTTCAGGCATCATTTGCAACGTTGTGAGCATGGGGGTTGAGCTCCGCACGATTCTTTGGGGCCAAGTGGGTCAAATCTCTGGAGCGTCGCTACGAGAGCAGCCGGATCAAGCATGTGGCATGGGCATAGAAGCATAATTAATTTTGAGAAAAGATAAAGAGGGCAAGGCTTTGCCAACAGAAAGGAAGAGAGAGAGAGAGAGAGCGAGGGGGGGGGGGGGGGGGGGAGGTGGGGGAACTAGTAATCTACTGCAGTAGTAGCTATATATAGTCTGACTTCAATGTGGAGTTAGGGCAACTTTGTGCTGAGCGTTCACCAGCATTCCATATTCGTAGAAGTTGTGAAAAGAGGCACCCGCTCCCAAGTCCTTGGCAGGTCACCAAAGATGAAGAAGTCAAGCAGGTTCTGGACATTGGCGACGCTTGGGCGGACCAAGAACCGTCACAGGGTCTCCCAGAACACTTCGGCAACTCATGTCTCAAGTGAGCTAACAGCAAGCAAGCACTCTGAGGCTGAGGAAAACGGAACACGTTTTTACATGTTTTTACATCTGGAGGGTGGGCTGCAACTGATAGATATGTTGCAACTCGAGAAGTTAGTTACAAACCGATTACTAACCTGTCCTGTGTTGCCCTTCGACATAATAGATCCATATGTCAGTCCACAGGTCTTTGCATTGACCCAGTATTCATTGGGCCCCCGTGTCGCTCCTTCTTTCTGGTTCACCTGCTGAGCTTGTTTTTCCTAAGGCCGGTAGGATGAAGAACCCCCGGTGCAGACAACCCAGCAGTCGAATTTCATAGATTGAACATGTCGACTTGGTTGAGGATTTTGTTTTTTTTGAATTTCTAGTCGGACATGACATGCTCCTCATGGACATTTTACTCAAGTTGAGAATAGTTTGTCGGCAGGACTTGGAACCCCATGAAGGGCGGAAAATCACACATGTGATCTTCGCAACACCTCGCACCACACATGAACTTGACGAAATGGACAAACCCCACTGCGTATGGACCACGCATGGACTCGCCCACTTCCAAGCACTTGGACCGAGTGTTTGGACCTTCCATGAGCTTCCGGTTTCTCCATGGAGGTGAGGCAAAGGAGACTCCAGCACGTTATCCTGTAGCAGGGTTGAAAGCTTCTTACTCGTTGTCCTACTGCGCACCTTTGCCACCTTCTACCAAAGACTAACTTTAACTATTGCCCTTCTCCGGCAAGAATCTGAACACAACAATGGCAAGGGCGCCTCAACTCCCCATCTCGTGTATTTCTAATATTTTCTAATCAAATGCAACAGGACCTCAGAATACATACATGTTTTTAAGTTGCGTCCTTGGCAAGTTTCCGGATTATGCTAATGCCCATGCTAGAGCCAGTTTGCCAGTCACTGGAAGCTATTCATATTCTCCATTCGGAGTTGTTTGCTGTAACACTATGTTTGCTCAACCAACCCCTCGCAAGCGACACACTTAGGAGGCCATCGGGCGTGGCTCCTTTGGTGGCTTGGATCGCCAGCGGTTTTGGGCCGAGCCTATTGGGTGTCTCCAGGTGGATTTTGGGCTGAATAGGCCGAGCCGATAGCCTGAGGTTTCGGGGATCGGCCCCAAAAGCCTCTAGACCAGTACTGAGCTTAGCTCAGGTGAGGGGCGACCACCTTAGTCATGTGCCTCCTCCCTCCCATTGTCATTGTGACCTTCCCTTGCACAGCCTTGGGTCAAAACCGTCAACCGAGGGCAGGTGAGCATTCACCTGTAGACATGGTCTTGTTCATGATTTAAACGGGGTACGTTTTTTGACCCCACCTCCGCATCAGCGCTGCAAAGCGCTGTCGTGTGATGTTGCCAAGGCACCGTGCACAGTGCGAAGCTATGTGGTAAAGGTGATCATCCTCAAGTGGCAGTCAAGATCAGCAAACGCTCCAAGGAGAGGGGATAGGCCGTCCTCAACCACCTATAGATTCTAAAATTTGTCCTTTTTGGTGCATTTACATTGACATGGATTAGCCATGGGGGCTTATGTCATGCTCATAAGGGAATTATACCCATAGGATCCCAGTTTCGGGATTGTCAAATGAAACTGTTGGTCTTTTGATAGACAATCCTGCAGCACAAAACCTGTCAGGGACACTGTTTCTACTGTTTTTCTCAGCTGGCGTTTTTTCCGGCCACCAACAGCATGTGCCTGTTTCTTTGGATCAACTTCTGCAGAGAATGTACTGTGTGTCCCTGTACATGTCCTATTATGAATACAGTTTTCTCATGTTTGGTCTGAGTCTTGCTGTACAAAGCCCAATGCCAGATGAACAATGCCCAGCAAACATCTGTATTTTTGGTAGAACAGGAGGTTGCTCAAACAGCAACAGTTATTCCTGGATGACATATGCTAGAGGGCACTTAGTGGTGGAAACCCTGTGGGCCGCCCTTGGGGTGAGCAACTCCCTACTGCAGTGTTTAGCAGCGCATGATTGTCAGCATGTGTGCTGTTGTGGGGATCTACCGGTGTACTTGGGGATCTAGCGGTGCATTTGGGCTTGGTCAACTTCTGCAATTCACGGATTTGTCACGCGGCCATTTGGTTTCAGTGTGGAATAGTAAATAGATGTAAATAGTGTAGGACTTTGGCAATCTCGTGTAGACAAAGTTTCACCTGTCGATTGTTTTGATTGGCCATCGGCGGAGATGTTGGCAGTGCAGCTCGGCGCATGCTTTGCGAGCACGTTGTGGTCGGCAGCACCGGGTGGGGGGGTTTGGGGTCGCACGAGGAAGAAGATACAAGCACAAGCACAGGCTTGGATCTCTGCTCTTCAGAGATCCAGGCAAAGCATACTCTTTTCACGGTTTCACCGATCTCCAGCATACTCATCGTTTGTCTCAAAGGCCTACACAAGTGGACGGATTTTCCAATTTGCACATGCAAGATGAGGGATGTTCAGTTGGACAATGGAAGCTCCATGGATTTCCCATGTGGCCGATTGGGGACAGAACTGAGTTTCTCACCAAAATTCACAGTGCAGACGATCTCAAAGAATACCCTGCGAGCTCCTTGGCGACCTCCTTTATGACCATCCAACTTGTATGAGGATTTCTAACGCGGTTCATTTGCCCAGGTTGGCGCTGTTCTCCTCCGTCCTGGCGGCACAAGGCCAGAGGAATCCGGCATCGGCATGCCAGCCAGCAATCAAAGTACGCGGAGAAATCAACCAGCGAGCCCTTATAGGCCTTATACACACACACATATATATATATATACACATACATATTCGTTATGTTATAGGAGTGTGTGTGTGTCAGATAAGTCTCAGCAAATCCACACAAGGTAGTCTAAGCATTTTGTTCATTCGTAAACCATGTCTCCTAAATATTTGCAACAATACATGCCATTATATACTATCCAATCCTCCATTTAAGATGCTGGATGTCTCAAAGTTCCCAGGTGTCGAACGTTCTCCGCTCGTTTTCCGGTGTTGAACAAAAAGCAAAAACTCGCTCAGACGGCCAGGGCAACTCACCGGTCTTTCCTTGAGCTTGCTGGACAGCAACGGCACAGCTGCGGCGGAGGGTGAGGCCGGGACAGCCAGACAAAGCGCAGATGAGGGACGAGTCGGAGTGGAGTGGAGGGATGGGGCAGGAGTGTTGCGTAAATTCAGTGGATGGATGGTTTATGATGGTTTGAACCGCCAAAATCGACCTGTTGTAGGAACTTAGCTCATCGTTTGCATGATGTTCCCATCATTTTCCTTCCATCAGGGCGTGCATCGACTACACCATTGGGTCATGATGTCAACATTGGGTCATGATGTCAATACTCGGTCAGGAACGTGCTCCACTCAGGTGCCAGCCTCACTGGTCATTGGCTTTACGACCACCGCCGCCAATGCAGCCACCGCACCCTGGTGGCGGGAAACTTCAGAAGATAGGGCTGCAAGATTGAGTGGATAAGGTTTGATTTCCGTTCTCGCAAGCGCTGGTTGCGGGGGACGTAATTGTTTGTTTGTCATCTTGCAGCTACCCAGCCACCAAGAAAGTTGGAGAGGGTGGCGTATGTGGCGTATATAGAGGAGATTTGTTGCAGATGGGTGGCTAGGAGAGGAACTTTCCGCAGCATCCTGCGCCCTGCAACCAATCAATGAATGGCCAATGGCTGCAGTTGAGTTTGCTTGTGGAGTAGGGTGTCTCATTTACTGGTGGGTCGTTGTGATTTGGGAGTGTGCTGGAAGAATCATGTTTGCGCTTTGCAGCTCCAGCTCCAGGCAAATAATGTGCAATATGTGTAGCGGGCATTTGTGTCACCTACATTGAAGGCATGGGAGCACCTTGTAGGAACCAGTGCCGCTACGAGAACTTCTCCCGTGCATGTTTCTTTGGATCAGACACAGCTCCGGCCTCACTGGCCATTTCATTCTTTCCTTTCAGGCGACCGTCACCCTTCCATCTGGCATGCTTTCAGACGGCACCATGTCGTTTCCAGCGCGACGGCTGCAAGAGGCTGGGATCTTAGATCTTGGCGCACTAGGTTTCGTCATTTGGCGCACAGGCTGCGCTTGAGGAGAGCAGAGGTTGCTATGCACGACGTGTTCTTGTCAGTGCCGTGGAGTGTGACAATGACAGTTGTTGACCTCGACCTCGCAATAGGGCAACGGGTCCTCGTATGTAATACCTGGAATTAGACCCCGTATGGCATGATGATATGAGGATGACTTGTAGCATTGTTTGCCCTCGCCAGTTGATAGAACAAACCATCACATATGACCTGGCCCGGCGACAGACCCTCTGGCAGGATCCTGATGAAGCAGATTGGTCTGGCCGCGTTCTGGCCACTCCAACGTGCGAACCCTATGGCACCGCCACGGTCTCCAGCAACGTCCTCACCTTCTCAGCGATTCGCATGTGACAGGAGGGTGGAGTAGGTTGAATCGAAGAGGTGGTGGTCTCTATATACATACCTTGAGTCTCCAAAGACCTTTTTTTTCTGCGTTTTTGTTTTTGGTCTAATATTTTTGCGTTGTTGCTCGAAAAACGCGTTTTTAGAGATGAGGACTCAAAAACAGGTGCAGAGTGAATCTTCATCCGGACGCGTCCGGCACGGACGCTTAAAGACGCCTTTTGGACGCAAAAAGACGCGTTTTGGACGCCGAAAAAAGGTCTCAGGACACTGTCTAAGGAGGATCTGACAGGGCACAAACAAAAAGGGAACATTTCCTGACACATGCAAAAAAGAGTGCTTTCTTTCAAAAACCTCTTTTTCTTGGAAAGGCAAATTTAAAAGGGTCATTGGAGACTCAAGGTATATATATATACATATACTCGGATTCTGTTTCGGGGTACCCTTTGAAAGCAGGTTTGAGATAGAGAGTGTTGTGGGATGCTAGGGAAGGGGACTCCTGTGTGATGGGCAAGCACCATGCATGTGCATGTTAGCGCACAGGCGCTTGGGCAACTCCAGATTGGGAAGTCATTTGCAGAACATGTTGCTTAGCCCGAGCCTACCTGTGAAGTTGAAGCATGGATGGCCCAGCCCCCCTGCGGATTGTTCAGACCCTGCGGCCCTTTGCATTGCTTCTACAGGTGGAGTGCTCTTAAAGATGCAAGCATTGAAGTGGGACACACGTAATCTTCCAAGCACCTGCCTTCACATATCATATGTCATATGTAAAGAACGGTTCCCAAAACTTAACAATATGTAAAGATATATAAAGACATACTAATTTAATTACATACATGAACATACAGAAACATAATTGGCATATCATATATATATATATTATAACATATATAGTTATATATACACAACTTAGCTTGCATAAAAAAAAAATGAGTTCACCATTCTCATCCAAGTGCCGGACCGATCCGAGACCTCGACCGGAACCGGGCTCCGGAGCCCGGAGTGGCGCCTCAGGTGAGGAAGGTGGGCACCGCATCAGACCCGTGCGACGCGGGCGCCACCTTGTCCACCACCTTGACCGGCGCCTGGGCAGTGGGAGGAGGGCCGGTTTCGGACAAAGCTTTTGGGGGGGAGAGGTGATTATTGTATAAGCCTGAGGACCTGGGAAAGTATGGGTTAAACACGGGCACAAGCGAGTTGTAAGGCCTTCAAGCGGTTGCATTTGCCAAAGCAAGGGCGGTTCGGCAGTTCTAACTAAAGTTGGTGGTGTAAAGTGTGGCATAAGCGAGGCAGTTGGGGCAGTTTGACAGCCGAGACGTTTTCATAGTCCTCATGACCATCCGTGCTATGGTTGGGATTGGTTTTGGCACAGGCTCCTGTATACAAACAGCTGTAGTTCAAGACTTGTTCCAGTGACCAGTGAGGCTTTGGGTTTCACGGATGCGTATTTACTCGTGCATAGTATATTACATGTATATACCTAGCAGGACCATCCAAGGGGTGGCCAATAGACTACCCTACACTACTTATAGGGACCTCCATTGGGCACCCATTGGTTGGACTTGAAACAAGAAAGTGTCCCTGGCATCCCATGGTTGGAGGCCATCGCTATTAGGTTGGAGGCCATTGCTTCTAGGCTGGAGGCTGAACCTCACGTTTTTTGCACCAGCCGACGTCGGCTGAGGGAACACTGCGAGCTTCAGCAGCCCAGCCACGGGGGGCCTTGGCCTTCACAGTGCCACTGGGACGAAGTCAGATCATGTGACCAGCGGAACCAAGATGGAGAGGATCGACCAAGGAACGTTTGGGCTTTGGGGCGATTCAATTAGGGATTCCATCTACACAACCTGGAGTGGAAGAATTCCTGCACATCAGATTTTCGACCTATCACTGTTTTTGTGCTTTGGGTGTGCCGCAAATTTGTTCCAACATGTTCCAGCAACATGTCTCGTATGGTGATTGATGACGGTGATCGTACACCCCAAGACTGGATGGCCAGAGGCACGAAAGGTCGCTTGCCACAATCATTGAGCCAGTTTGTTTCCCAGATCAGCCTGCTCTGCGGCAAAATCCGACAGAGTTGCATGATGTCAAACCGAATCAACCCGACCCACGAATGTATTGCGGCAAGGTCCAGGTTGTCTCCACTTACTGTAAAGCAAACACCAAACACTCCAGAACTCCATGTATAGTGCAATGTCAAAAGCATTCAAAAACGCCTAGGAATGTTAGAGAACATTGAATCAATGAACTGGGTTCTCCGACCAAAAGACCCCAACTGGGTGCAACCTTTGTCGCATTTGCCACACCCGATGGGATTTCCACACACCCGTCGCAAGAGAAGGGGTGAAAAAGACTTCAGTGTTCACCGTCTTGGATTTGGAGACCCGAAGACCCAAATGTATGAACTCTTCGCCTGATTGAATAAACAGTCCAATCCCAAAACCGTCCAATGGGTCCATTGGTTTGGTCTGGGTTTGGTTACGTCTTGTATTGTTCCATCAGTTATATCAGTATGAATCTGTGAGCGCTTCAGATCGCTTTCAGTGATCTTCAGAAATCTTTGGATGTTCTTTTCCGGAGAAACTCAGCACCCGGACGTCACCAGGGCCACGGACACCGACAGTGTTCCAGTGAGCGTGACCGTCATTGCCGCTCGGGTGAGGGGGGCAACACAGACAACGGGTGGGGGTGGCAAACCCGAAAAGCTTCGAGAAAAAAAACAACGGGGTCGATGAGTTTACAGTTTACCTATACTCATACTCTAATTGTACTGTGTATGCATATGTACTTCAATAGGGAGACCCCCTGGCCCAATGCTCATAGGGATCATAAGGGAGGTTGGCAAGGGGGGGGATAGCAAAACAGCCAATCTCATTATATATGACCGAGTAGAGTTGAAAGGATTTGAACTGTTTTTTGCTTTCCCCCTCTTACCTACCTTCCAATAGAGACATGGAAATGGAGAGATGCCGCCAAGAAAACGGGATGCAACTTGTTTCACGCTTGTTCTGCCAACAAAGCTTGTCTTTGACATGCTTTGTCGGATGTGCTCTCTCTGACATTCCCCATTTTTGGGAACGTGATTCTTTCACATTTCCTAAGCGGACGCAAGTCTATTGACCAATTTGGTGACCTGCTCCAAAATGCGCTCTCTGGTTGGAACCCTCCAAGAAGGGTCAACATCTTTATAGTGGGCCTTGACTGTCAGCTCAACAAAGCGAAGGATTGTGTAAAGCGCGTTTTCTTTCGGGCCCAGCCCGCAATAGAAAGGCCAACTTGATGTCTTGGTACGCTGGAATCCAGTGCCGATCAAGCCAACAAATTCAATCGTCACTCTACGATCTTTCTCCATCCATTTGAGGTACATTCCTGGAACCTTTGGCAAGAGTTCCAAAAGTTCAGGTGGTGCTGGAACTCGTGAACCTCCTTTTTTTGATTCCTTGGACACCTCAGGTGTTGACCTAACATGTGCTTTCGGAAGATCTTCAGGGGCAGGTTCATCTGCAGCGGGTGCATCCGCAGCAGCGGCACTGGAAGCTGGTGCATGTGGCACAGTCGAACTCGAAGAAGCCAGCTCACCTTTTGGAACGGTAGGCTCTTCTGGCGGAAGCTTTTTGCGGGCACGATTGCGAGCTGACTCTTTCTCCAGTTCATTCACACACTTGTCCACCAAGTCCCGGAAGTTCCCCCTTTCTTTCTCATCGAGCAAGGACACAGCTTCCAATAGATTGCGATCTTCTGGATCCACCTCCTGACTCTGTCCACTCCTGCCCGCCATCTTGAGAATGTGAGCTTCCCGTGCTTCTTTGGACCAATCGGCCAAAAACCGCTCCACGAGAACTCTGACTAAATCCACATTTTTCACCCGCCCTCCCTTTCCAGATCCTTTCTTGGGAATTTTCATGCCCCAGCTGGTAATTATCTTCCTGAGCTGCCAATTCAGGAACACATGGCCCGCCTTCACCCGTGCAACTACCATGTTCTCCCGTGGTCCCACTTGCTGAAAAAACAATGCAGCCTCGCAAAGCTGACCTGACCTCCAATGGGACTGCGCAAGGCGGCAAAGGTGTAGTTGGGCAATGATGCCAAGGACACTCTGAACCAGCATCAAAATTGAAGTGCCACACAGGAATCTGAACTTGCTCAGGCGCAACTTGAAAGAAAACCTGCCAAGGACTACAGCACTTGATTTACTCGATATTTTACCCATCAATGACACTGCGATACACATGTAAAATATCAAACCAAGAACAACTGAACAATTTATCCCTGTCCTTGTCACCAGCTTCAAAAACATCCACTGGAAGCGCTTGCATTGCAAAGCGGGAAAACCCAAGACTGAGCCAGTACTTGTTGGTCCGTGCATTCCAGTAGAACTCACCAGAGCTGAACAAGCAGCCTGAGTTGGTTGAAGTACATGGAACATCGGGAAAAGGATTCAAAGTGCAAAGATCATACAGCAGTCAGTCATCAGTCACTCACCGAAAAAAAAAACTGTAAGCAAAGCCTGGGGACCAGCCCATGCATACTCAACAGTCTCAAAATTTCCACGGTCCATGGAGTGCAAGATCAACGCCGCTGCTGCGGCAGAATGTGCGTTTGCTTGATCTGAAGCTTTGCGGGCCTCGCGGACAATGTCTTGAGGTTTGGGGACAACATCTTCAATCGAATGCCTTCGCGGATTGTACAAGCCCTCCAATTTCTCTCGTCCTGAGCCTCCACTGAGAACAAACTCAGAAAAATCACTGCCATCAAGTTCAATCTGGCGCACACCAGCTTCTTTTGCGTAAGGGCTGGTGCAGGTGTACATCCACTTGGTCGCGCTCGAACCTTGTCTCATGTTTCGGTTGTACCGCAGGAAGGCATCCTTCACACTCGAGAACGTGTTTTCTAAGCACCCTTTCGTATGGTTTGGACCAGCAAATAGAGCAAAGACCATGTCTTTCAAATCACCATTGGAGTTGATGTCCCAGCCATGGTTGAGCCCAGAGACAAATGCCTCACGTGAAATGATCCAATAGTTTGTACCCACCGCTTCAAGCAGCTCCTGTAAGGCTTTTCGCTCCGGACAGTTGTCGACTGCCTTCTCCAACTCCAGAATGCCCTCTGCGAGCTTGCGGACTATGCCAACTGAAGTCGGCTCCATCAGTCTTGCAAGGCAATAGGGAAAGCACAATCCAAAAAAGGCCTGCGACCAAGCTCTGTTTGAAGCCACTGTGACAATCATGTCTTTGAACTGGCTCAGAAGCTTGACTTCACCGCTCAGAAGGTCATCTGCCAAGTCTAAGTCATGCACTTGGTTGGCAACTGCTGGTGTCAGGTTCAGCCTATCTGCTGTTCTACCACCTGCGAATCTCTGCAGCATTTTGACAATGGTGTCATACCAACTGGTTCCAATCGCCCTGTCCCGAGCAAAGCCTAACATCTCGAGCGCTCCTTCCTTCTCGGATTTCAACTGGGCTTGGTACTCCTTGCGCAAATCCAAGGATGCATCAATGATCATTCCGCATGCGCAGCTGCAGCGTGGGCTCAACATACAAAGCCTTCGCAAACTCAAGGGTTGATCCATAGGAACTCCGGAGGGCATTGAAGGCCTTTCTAGTTGAAGGGTCTGAATCTAGCTCAGGTTCATCCGAGCTGTCATCATCATCACCATCCATAGCTGCATCCTGGCCAGCAAAGGCTCTGTAGGCATGTTCCCCATCAGCAATTGAGTCAGGGGCCTGTGGCATAAATGGCGCTTGCAAAGGAACGCGGTAGTAACTTCAAAGAAAGTAACTATGCCTGAGAGGCACAAGAAAGGTTGCCACAGTTCAGAAAAGTCTAGTGAGCTGAACTAGTAAAGCCGTTCATTGAACCAGGTTACAAGTTTACCAATCTCTGCCATATGATGAGTCGTCTCATTCAGGATCGTCCATCTGTCATTCAATTGGGTGAAGGAATCTGTGACGCCAAACCAAGCTTTTTCTCGGGCCTGAAATTCAAAAAAAGTGTCAGCCGGGTTGGCACATACAAAGCGAAGAAGCAGTAGTATCGTGTAGTATTATGTGTATATATTTATATTCTACTATATATATATATATAGAAAGATTCATGTAACTATACTGTGGGGAAGAGTATGTAGTATAGCCACAAGAAGCAAAGTCACAAAAGTTTAAGCGCTTCTTGAATCCTACGCCGGAAGGCTTTTGTGATTCGGTGACTGCACACTTCTAACCACTCTTCACGGGTAAGGTCGTAGAAAGGTAGGCCACGGTCAGCAGCAACGAGGTCAGACATTTCGTCCAAATAGTCTTCAGAAGAAACTGACATGAGATGACGAGCTGCATCATGCAACTTAGTCTGATGCGTTCCAGAACCAAAGGGACCAAGCATCCAGTTGCAGAGCAGTGCACACTTTAGCAAACAGGGACGGAGTTTGCTTGCGTTCAATGCCAGAGAAAAGTCGTTCCATATTCGGTGCGCGAAATCTTGTTGGGGAAAGATGCGCAAGTGAAAAGGTCCTGCCAGCATGAACACTGCCTTGAATCCGACCTTCTCCTCGTCGCTGACCTCACATTAGTTACACGTTACTATAGAAAAGCCATGTTTGCAAAGTTGGCAAACAAAAGCTCCCAGAGCACTTCCCAAAATGTACTCAACAAATGAACATCAGTCACGAAACCGTTTTGAGCATATATCTGTCTCGAAAAGGCGGCAATTCAATCCCTCGAACAGAGTCAGGCCCGGTAGCGAGTAGTTCAACAGAAGGCTTCAAAGATGCCAGAGAACAAGAGGCAAATTCTTGTAGGACGTGGTTCAAAGCTCTCATCAAAGCCTGAGCTGACACACACTTGCACACACAATGAATCACAAAGCTAAACACATGAGGAACCAAACACCAATGGCCAAGGAACATAGACACTGTGGCCAACCTCCCGTTGCATCTTCCTGCCCAGGAATGTCAAATCCATCAAGAGAATCTATCAATCATGCAGAGTCTAGCTACCTGCTAGCTTCCACTCCACGCATCACTCCGGCCTCACCATCACCGCTGATAGAGAACTTGAGAGAAGCTCGAAGTTGCGCGTGACCTAGTCACGAAAATAAGTCGCCCGTTTGCAATGTTACCGCTCACACACAACTGAGCACAGGTGCAATTGAGCCAGCGTTCTAATTTTCAGCGGCTTGCGCTCGCTGGCGGTCACAATCTGTAGGGCAATGGCAATCCCAAAAAGCCGACGCTGGCGCACAATTCAAGGAAGGTACAAAGAATCTTGAATGAGCCAAACAGAAGAAGAACCAGAACAACACTGTTATTTTTGAAGTGGGCTAGTGACTAGAGCGCGCCAGGTAAAATGAACTTGCCCGTTGATTGCTAAAGACTGTCTGCGTGGCCCTCAGTCACTTCAGTGCTGTAACACAAAAAGTAAAAGCACTTACAAACAACCCACCAGCCATAATTCATTATGATCATGGACATGAACATATATATATATGTAGCGGTAAGTAAATGAAACACCAGGCTTCCCGCACTCCTGAGTGAACTGATCACACGCTGTTGCCACAGTCACAGCCGTTGCAGCCTTACTTCTTCTTTGACGCAGGCTTAGCAGGTGGCTTAGGATCCGGCTTAGCAGCCGGCTTAGCACTAGGAGCACTCTTGGCGCTGCCCGCATCAGAAGGTGGTCCCGTGGCAGTAGACGATGTGGTGGAGGATGCCGTCTTTTTTGCATCTGGCAACATGGCTTCTGACTCCGTTGCCTTGCGCTTCAATGTCACCCCTGCGGAGTTGCCCTCCGCGGTCTCAACCGCATCTTTGCCTTCAACCTTTGCCTCCGTGGGCTCAGGCTTGACATTGCCAGACTCACTGGTTTTCGCGCCAGGGACAGTCTCCCCAGGTCCTGGCTCAGCAGGCTTCTCAGGAGTCCCAGGAGCGTTTGGCTTTGGAAAGCGTGAAGACCTCAGGCACCAGCGGATCCCAAAAAGCCATTCATAAACTGGACCACACATCCCGTATCCATACTCACTCACTCACTTTCTTTCAACTCGCATCTTCTATCTTATCAGTTTTCGCTAAAGGTGACTGATTCTGATGATGTAGAATCAGCAACGGAAGGACAGCAGAAGCTAACACTGGCAGGCATGTTGTCAGACCTGCTTAAACACCAGGCTGGGATTGGACCTTGGAAAGGTCTCTCGCAAAAGCACCCTGGCAGCACGATTGGTCAACCAATCAGTGCCAGGTACATCCGCCCTTCAATTCGAGCACTCAGGAAACCCACATCCCAAGCGTTCGATTCAGTGGCCATTTTCAAACAGGGCCTCTAGTAGTGAGTCACTAGTCAGATGATGACTCATGATGCACTTCGCAACCGGAGCCGCCCTCACTGATCCCTTGAAACCTCAGGAGGCAGCATTGCTTTAGAACAGACGTGACAAAGAACACAATTGATTCCACAAAGATTTCACAAATCACAACATTGTTCCCTCTTCAGGATTTTTTCAGGATTGATTTGGTGTAGCTCCTCACGGGTTCAGCCTAGAAGCTGATCCGCACAGTAGTCCAATGGCGATGCCGTTTTGGGGCCTTGCCTAACAATGACATGAAATAATCAACTGAATGGTGCAGAACAGAACAGGCCAGTGAGTAGTTGCCCTCATGCAAGGCACCACTACCAAAAATAAAATCAATTTAGGGTCCAGCTGCTCTTGGGAATTGGTGGGAGGCTGTGCTGCGTTTGGACCAGGAGGGAACCATCCCGGGCTCAAAGAGATACTCCAGGTTCCAGGAGAGCGTGGAGACGGTGGGGAAGACATAAACTCCCAGCGCGCACTCACTTGAGACAAAGATTTAATTGTCCTTGGATACTGGCTGAATCAAGTGGTAGGCTCCACAAGCATTACAACTGCACATGTTTAGCGTGGAGCAAACTTGCAATCAAAAAAGTCTTGTTGGAAGGAGTTGGAGGGTGTGTATTAGTGTGTTCAATCTATAGTAGCTCAGCTTCTGCGAACTGTCCTCTTGGGAATCCAAGCCATGATCAGCATCACTTGGAGCTACCGCTGGCACTGGCTGGCTAGCACCTCAGACTTTGCTATCTCGATCACACCGGACGACTTTGCAATGTGAGTTTTGACTCTAGACCTATTCAAGACTTGTTCTTCACATGTTGAGTAAGTGAGTTGAGAGGGCTGCGCCCAGCCTTCATCAGGAACACACTGTTTAAAGTGCTCTGAGCTTGGCGGGCTCCACCTGAGTCAGTCCAGGCTCTTAAGTAGACTACAAGACCCAAGCTGAAAACCCACCAAGTCAAGTTGTGCCACATGAGATTCCAGTGCATCAGTTGATGACAAGGAACTTCAAAGTTGAAGACACTGAAGTTGGTGTCTTGTCGAGGTCGTGCTCCTTATGTGTCCTGGGCTGGCCACCACAACCTAACCTACCATGAGTATTAGCATGAAGTGGCACGAACTGCTATGCAAACAATGCTGTTGAGATTCGGATTTGGTGAAGCAGGTTGACAGCGTCGCTTCCCAGAAGCTTCATTGGGAGTCCATGATTCTTCAACCTTTTTTTTCGCTTTCCTTTGGGGGGTCTCAAGAGTAGAGTCACCTTCATCTACACTGGGTGGAGGGGCCACATAGACAAACGGACGCCCATTCTCCATTTGCAGTTCCTGCGCAAAGGTAAGCTGGTCCGTGCGCACCGGAAAGCGGTCACCACGGAACTGAATCCAGGCTGGCCGATCGATAGTTCCAATGTCGGTCTTTGGCGGCGAGGTCCTGAAGTTGCTAGCGGCTCATTGTATGGAGATGCGGAGTGAATATAGTATATAATTGCCAAAGAAAGTCTTACTGTACAATAAACAGAGATAGTAGTACTTGAGACTTTTCAATTCAAGCATCGATGCCACTGGAGAGCATGAGGATTTGTTAGCCGCCATTGCTGCTCTGGATCAGGCAAAGGTGCAGCGCAAGGGGAAACGGACGGGCGTTTTTTTTCAACAC
This sequence comes from Durusdinium trenchii, assembly GCA_963970005.1. Taxonomy (NCBI): domain Eukaryota; class Dinophyceae; order Suessiales; family Symbiodiniaceae; genus Durusdinium; species Durusdinium trenchii. Next base: position 515,991 of record CAXAMN010020335.1, read on the forward strand.
TTGGGCGGCTCAGGTGTTCCAGAAAACAAAGATTGAGCATTTTGGGCGCGATGTTTTTTTCCAGTGGCAAGCCATCCCTCACTCACTCAAATTGAAAACCACTAGTTGATGTCCAGAAGTTTCAGTGGGGGCTCTCAGAATCCCTCAAAATTTTTCAAAACTACTCGAGGAACCTCTGACACATGGCTCCCACAAGCTAAATGAGGTCCACTCAGAATCTCTCAACTTCTCTCAACTTTCCTCAAATTCCTTCAAATTCCATCGGGGGACCCCCAGTGAGCTTTGACCCTTTCCCTCACAGAGTGTTCTGCAGACTTCCACCCTGACCAGCCTGCCACCAACCCCATTATTAGATTCATAGGTGGAAATGACACAGCGAAGAAAGCTTTGGAGGGTGAGCATGTTTTGAAACTCATACAGTGTTGTAGGTTAAAATAAAATTCCCAAAACTCTATGATATTCTATGATACTTTGGGAGCAAGCGTGACTCAGGTGCAGGCAAAAGGACAACCCAGCCCAGGTTTGCAGTCTTATGAGCGGGCAAGATACTCCAGGGCGCGACTTTTGGCAAGAAGGGTGGCCACATAGCGGGGCTTTATGGTCGGGTCCTTGGTGGCCACATCGACAAACCATTGGTTCGCGTTGTTGCGGGAGTCCACCTTCAAGACCCAATCGCCCTTTCCAAGCTTGACCTCCTTGCCCTGAAAGAAGACACCTTTGCATCCAGCTTCGGCCTTGTCCTCGGTGTACTCAAAGATGACAGGCTTCTCCCATCCATCATCAGCGGGCTCCACTGCCTGCAGAAGAAGGCAGGCTGTTGACAGATTTGGCAACCACTGTAGGTCCAAGCAGTATTCAATTTATATTTGATTGAACGTCAGAATGCGCAGTGGGCTCCCCCTGTCAAACCAGTTGGTTGGTCAATCACACAGCCATAACCATAGTGTTTCCATGCAATAGTATACATTAATATATACATATAGTTATATAGTAAATAGATACCATACAACTCCTAGAAGTCTTTTCTTGAGTACTTGAGCCTTCTCATCTGCAGATGAATCAGCATCATTGTCATCAGGCATTCGCTCATCGTCTGACTGGTGTCCTGCAAATTAATAAGCAATGAAACTCAAATGACCAAGACTGGCTGATGAGTGTCAGTGACAGTGGAACAGGATCATGTGGTTGAATGTTTGGTTTTGATTGACTGACCAAAGTTGCTCAACTTTCAATTTGGAAATTCACCCGCTCCTGGCAGCCGGTTCTGAAGAACCCCCTTGGGCATGTTCTCCTTCGTAAAATCTTCACACGAAAGGTACTCTGCCTCCGTCTCATCTCCAAGGGTCACTGCAGCAAAGTAATACTCGCCATCCACCTCAGAGATCTCGTAGTTAAAGTCTTCATCTGCTTTGGGCCCAGGAAGTTCAACATCAGTGACTTTTGCCCCTTCGCAATCAAGACCAAGAAGGTGAAATGTGCCAGATCGGAGGCGCACCACATACTCCGCGACTGATGCAAAAACGCCTTTGCCTTCTGTAGACTCAGCTTTGTCCTTTTGGTCACCCTTGGGAGCTTCCTGCTTGGACACTTCCTCCATTTGCTTGAGAATCCAGGCCTTTCCTGGATGCTTCACCCTTGGAGGCATCAAAACAGCTCCGTCCGCATTCCTCACAGAGAACTTCTGCATCCACACTTGGCAAATGTGGTGAGCTTGTTCAGGCTCAACCCACTCGGACTCCTCCAAGAAAAGGTTTCCGAGCTTGGTCCACTCCTTCTCAAGCTCTTCAAGCACCTCCTCTGGCTGATACCTGAGATAGCATTATTGAAAAACATCCATTGAGAAGCCACCAAGAAAATCAATCATAAAATACACTATAGACTCAATGATAATCAAATTCCTGTCCCAAAATCTCACAAACCTCAACAAACGTTAAGATCCCAGTTCAGGTCAATGAGTGTTAAGAAACTGTACTCAAATTTTTCTCAGAAGCGATGGGGGCTTGTCATTGGGGCAGATGCCCAGCATAAGCCAAAGGTAGCTGAGAATCTCACCCTTGGTAATGCGCTGTTCCAGCATCTTGCCAAATTTGCCACTGTTCAAATGATTGAGCCAATGGTAGAGGTGTTGCGCCTGAAGGCATCCGAGTGAGGAATGAGTAAGTTCTATGTGATCTATGTTAGCAAGAGTGACAAGAGTGAATACACATATAATATATATATAGCTTGCTTCAGCTCCCCACGTCCCCACATTGTTATATTTGCTTAGGTGGTTTTTGTTCAGCGGCAAGCAAAGACTTTTATGGCAAGGTGCAGGGAAGGCAGCAATGTTAGTGTACGAACTGGAGTACTTGGTCACATTCTGTCTCTTGCGCGCAGCTGAGCTCGCCGGTTTTGCTCGGTTCGCTGCAACCTTGGGAGCGGCCCGGCCCCTGGTCACAGGCTCTTCTTCATGGACAGCGGCTTCATTCTGGACCACCATGCCACCAGGCCACCTCAAGCAATCGGGCGACGCGCAAACTTTCTTCAGTCAGTAATTTAGAAGCTGTGATTTAACATAAACAAAATCTGGAGTAGTGAGAGTCTGAATTGGGCTGAGAAACATGTCAGCTGTTTCCGCTGCAGGCGCTGCTGCAGATGATTTGGGCTTAGGCGCAAGCCGACGAATGGCGGGGGGCATGTCGGGTAGTCGACAGTCAGTCAGTGACTGGCGGCGGAACGTGTCGAGTCAAGAGGATTGAAGTCACAATGGCTGCTGGTAAAGAAAGGTTTGGCTAAAACCTTGACTGAACAAAACACACCGACCATGTGAATGAACTTACCAATCAATCGGGTCCAAGTCATTTGCAGCACAGGCATGAACCCTGTTCAAATTGCAAACGTGCGGACAGGTGTGTACGTCAAACCAAAGATCCACTGCAAAAACATGTTTGTTGAATTCATCTCCAATCGAATTGAACAACTTCCTCAGGCCCTTTGTCAGTCAGAGTTCTTCCCTTTATTCTCCCCATGTGCTGAAATGCTCGAAAACCAGCTCTGTTTTTTTGCTGTGCTGGGGCCGGGCAGTGGTTTGTTCTAGCGACAAAGACTCCTGATTGAATTAAGAGGGCGTGCTTGTCTTTCCAAAGCAGCTCAAACCAACCAACAGAACAACTGCACAGTTCTGAAGATGCATCCCATTCCCAACATGGCTTGCGCTTCGCTCCAAGTCAAGGCATGGGAACTGATTCACTAGCATGGCATTAGCTAGCTCTTGGGAAACTGGAAATCCTAGAGCAGCGAGCTTGTCCTGCGGCGTCAAAAGCCGCATGGAACTTCGCCGGACAAACAAACCTGCATTTCTCCTAAAAGTTGGAAGTTTCTTGCTTTTTGCACTCCAGCACTTCCACTTTAGGGAGTCTCCCAAAAAGTAAACCAAGTCAGGGTTTGAACTGGGTAGGCTGGTCTGACCAGAGCGCGCATACTCTCTGTCAAGGCCATCAACCAATGTCTTCTCCCGCTTGTTCAGAACTTTGATGGTGGAGGTGCATGCCTGATGTTGGTCAGGTCGCTGAGTATGATTTTTGTTGAGTTCTCACTTCTCACAGCATTAACACTAAGGCATAGGCAATGGTAACAAGGCAATAGACATAAAGCGACCAAACAGAAGACAAGCTACCGAGATCTTTCGTTTTCGAGCGATGGACTGCAAGTACATGTTGTGTTGCTTGTCGTTGGACTGAAAGTAGTCTCGACACCGGGTTGTTACTCTTTTGCTGATGTGTGTCTTGATCCGCTCATACACAGTGAACACATCGAACAAATAGACTCCGGTTTCATTGTGGCAGCAAAATATATACATCCGTTTACGAGCAACCCCAGCATGCCCAACATCAGACGGCTCAACGAGCAGTGGGTAAAGAGTGTAGTCCGGCAAGATTGTTCGCACTGCCTCCAATGGAATATCCTTGGACACAGGGTCAGTGAAGCAGCGCGGGCGTGTTTTCAAGTAGCAATAGATGGCTGTAAAAGGTTTTAGGCTACATTAATCCAAAATAGGTCATGTTTGTAGCTATTTGCTCAGCTCCCTTCTGTCCCAGAACTAGTCATCCAAGAATCAGGTGTGTTCTCCAGAATCAGCAATGGTGTTCTCAAGTATGAATGACGCTTTGCCCAAGCCAGGTACACAGAACCATGCTTCCCATGCTGGAAAAACTGTCTGTTGATATTTGCTTTTGAGTTGTCCTGACATGGAAGGCCACTTACATCGAAATCGACTGGCACCGTGGAGAGGCAGTCTGCACCGTGAGTGAAACAATACTGTTTGTCCACCAGCGGAGCCCGACTGATTTGCACCTGTCGCAAGAGGAAACTCGATGTTTCGTTGATGGGTCCAGAAACCTGCAGCTTCAAATCCCCAAACACATGTGGGAGAGTGCATCGCCGTTGGTCACGCCATTGCTCCATCCACTTGTGATTGTCAACGATCGCTTGTCGACAATGCGCGTCTATCTCCTCAGTTCGGATCAGATTAGGCCACTATCATGTACTCAATCAAGTCGAACATAAATTCTCCCCGCAACATATCAACCAGGTCGGCCCCCGAAACCAAAGCTGACAATATATATAAGGTCTGTCATGTTCTGTCAGTCAGTTGGTTCAAGGCACATGGCAGCAATAGGAATCAATGTCCACTGTAAAGGGAAAAAGTCCAGAGTTGTTGCAAGACTTCTGAACAATGGCCATTGCAATCTCTGAAGTGTACACCCCAGTACACGAGCTACTCATCGTGCTCGCGCTCGCAAGCAGACTCCGAATCAAGTATGCGCCAGGAATTTCTTTATGGATAAGCCCTACTGCAACCTGGATGGATTGGGCCGCTTGGATAAGTCTTGGAGCAGTGGGGTCCACCTGCAAGCAATGCAGCGACAGTGAGAGTCAATCGACTTTGAGTACATTGTGACTTATCATCTCTGTTCGATCTAATCTCAGACGCAATTAACACTCACTGATGATTGGTTTGACTAAAAGAACACTGCCACCTCATTTTGAGAGAGAGCACTTGAAGAGGTGTCTTGTGTTGGCACTGGAATGTCGGCGGCTTCGGAGTCCACCGTTCTCCATGATGACTCTGAAGCCCAAGCCATGGACTCGACCGACCGAGGATCTGAGTGAATCGAGTGAGTCACTGACTGGCCGGGCGCGCATGCTCACGTTTGCTCTGTAACAAAGAACCACTAAGCAGGGATGGTCCATGAATTATTTGCTACTCTCCAAACAGCTAAGGGATGGTTCATGAATATAATTGTTTGCTACTCTCCAATTAGATACCGATACCTACCAAGTGATTCTTTCAAGCAGAGCAGAGAGGCGGCAACGTGCGTGTTAATATGTCAGCTAAAGACTGGTGAAATACACTTGCATTCTTTCAGTGTGCCACTCCTATTCAATCACTGCTGGATGTTTTTGAGGTCCCCGCCAGCGGGGGTGCAAAGAACCCCAAACGTAGCCATGGACTCCACACCTGGAAAGGGGGGAGAAGGTAAGAAGAAGGCTTCTAGAAACTTCATCATGTGCCTAATTTTGTACAACTCATTCCTGTTACGATGTTGTCAATGCTGGAATCTATGTGTTAAGTATACTTGGTTGGTTCAACGCAACCTGGCCTGAAATAGCTCGTGTGGCTTTCCAGAGATGTTGCTGCCATCAAATAGTATCTGGCCAGCGGCCAGGCAGGAGGCCAAGAGGGAAGAGTTGGAAGAAAACACATAAATTCTCTTGTAGACTCTCACTGGCACGGTTGTCAACAAAAGTCATGGACTAGCTGACAAATAACTGGCGAACAGGCTGGCTGCGCATGTAGCTGCTTCTGTCCTTCAAATTCAGCACGTACCCTGGCGGCCATGACGTTCTTAGAGCAGCCAATGATTTGGAGGATGCTTAGACAGACATTTTGAACTTGGCAACCCCCAATGCAAACAGACATGTAACTAACTCTTAGCTTCAGGCTGCAAAGAACATAGCTGCCCTTGGGACTTCAATGGCGGGTGCATCTGCGAGATCAAGCGCCCGACGAATGGATTTCACCTGAAGCAGAGCCGGGAAACCCTTTATTATCATCCCACCAATGTTAACTCACAAAGATACTACAAAGATGACAAAAGGCAAACCTCCACCAAAAAATTGGTCAAGACGCTTGTTGAGAGTAAAGCAGCTCCAAGCATTTGGAAATGATCTCGCCAATGACAGAAGGACTTCTGAATTTGTCACGAACCTTCTTATTCTTAGCCTCTCCAACGTTAAGGGAAAGCTTCTTCATAGGAGGTTTGGTGACAGACACAATGTGTTTTTTCAAGCTGCCTAGCGAAGTGCCCCAGAAGAAAATGCACTGGTTCCTGCATTACCTGCTTGAACTTGGACAGGGCCTTTGCATCGCGCATGCGCAAGTTCGAGGGACTTGGCGCAAGGCAAAAGCAAACGAGATCGGCTACATGTGGCTGGGACCAATTCGATGTCACCCAGGGACGGTTTGTGTCACATAGGTCCTTGTTCCACATAGCGGCTACGAGCCCACTACAGTCCAGGGCATCATCCCAAAGTGAGGTCAACAAGGAACCATTGGTGTCGATCTCAATGAACGTTCTTTGGCTTCCATACTGGAGTGAACCTCTCAACAACTCTGCTCTTTGAGTTTTTCCCCAAACTCTGCACACAGAGACAATGAGTGCTTGCAGAAGGCGTATAGGTTTCAACTTGTCTTGTTGTTTTCGCTTTGGATGCAATATCGCAGCAAGAACAAATGCAAAAAACATGGATGTGGGTACTGTCTTCTCTGGAAAAATGGCATTTGAACGCTGATCTTCTCTTTTTCTTTTTTTTTGTTTTCTCATTCTGGCATTTGGATTCCAGCAGTTCTACATGGCTGTCTGGCCAGACCTCTGAGTGCAATTCAAGCGCTCGCGGCGCTAAGTCCTTGATTTTCTTTCTGAGCTCTTTCACAGTTGCGCTTGGGATCGTCCACACATGAGTAGCGACCAAACGAAGTACCCACTCAGATTGATGACCTAAGCCCTTTTTGGCAACATACACCCTGATCGGCAAACTCGCTTCAAGACAGTCTTGGAGCTCGAAGATTCTGCATGATGAGAAGTTTCGTGACAGGCTCATAGAGTCTCTTAGAGAACAAGGGCGCCTGTCAAACCATGGCAAATTCAATATCCTAAAACTCCGATCTGAACTATGTGTTCAATTGACTATTTACATATAAACCCTTCATCATGTTTACAATATGTGTTTCGTGTGGCTTGAGTACATGTTTTTGTTCATCGGTACATCAGTATTTTATATGAAGTGGTGTCATAGTCTTATATATGGTGAGCCAAATGTACACAGATCTCGGCAAAGTTGCTAGGCTTGCATCAAGATAGATCGAAGAAGAACGAGCTGGAATGAAAAGAGTTGAGGCTGATTGAAACCACAGCTTGATTTAATATCTCTCAAGACCTCTCGAAAACAATAACTTCCTATCGAGCAAAGGAAAGCCTCATTATTTTAAATTATTTGCTTTTAAGGCCACAAAAGGAACAAATGAAAAAATGAAAGCTAAAATATCAAACAATAAGAGATATTAAGCATCATCATTGCTCAAACAACCATAGGATGTCTGAGTTTCAAAAGGATCGTTCCAGCACTCGACACACCGAATGAAGCTGAGATCATCCATTTTGCTAACCCCCCCCTGCCCACCCCCCTCATGCATCCTATGAAATGCGAGTATTTCCTAAACCTTTCAGAGGGAGTTGAACTGGGAGTATTTTATAATATAATAAATAATCATATATATATATATATTTATGTGTGTGTTTTCTCCCAGACTATCGATCAATAAAGCCTCATACATGGATGGATGTGGATGGATGGGCAGAGGTAAAGAAATGGTCATCTCCGAAAACGATGCGGATCCAAATGTTGATGTCCGTTTCCCCTGTAAGGGGGGGCCCTTTAAAGACATGTCAAGAGACTATCAAGGTCTGCTGATTTCCTTTGAGGATCGCCCAGATCCAACATGGGCGTCGTTTTATTCTGGCTTCCTTTCAGGGTGTCAATCATTAATGTGGTGCTGCCAATTCAGACCATGCTCATTGCGATTTTTTTGATGGCCTCAGCTTGCACACCCATTTCCATCAGAAGGAAAGCAGCGGCTTCGATGCTGCCCGAGGTAGATAACACTGGCACATATACCTTGTCAGTGGTTGGCGATCCAATTACCTGGTATGGAGGCGGGATGACATATCGGATGGAGACAAGAATCTGACGAGGGAACGAAGACCATCATTTGAGTGTGGATTGGCCCATCAGCATCATCTGGTTCTGTGCTGCCTGAAAATGTGGTGAAGATGCTGCAGGTGGAATGCAACCGAAAGAAAAGTAAGACTGTAGAGGATGTCATAGATCCAGCCAGGGCTCCATGTTTTGCAGCTGCTGAGCATTCGGCTGTTTTCATCGGGTTTAGCTGTGATACCATCGGAAGATATCAGGGAGAGAACCCCTAGTTGATTGATGGACACTTAGATGGTTTTTGGAAGCCCGGACCTGCCCGGACCTCGCTATAAATAAATGGTGCAAGCCCCAAATGGCCTTCTATTCCTCTAATGCCAGATTCAGCAAATAATATAGCGTGTGGGATCACCAGCATGTTGGAGATGGATTCACATGTAAGGAAACAGGACTCTGGAAGGCGGCATGTCGGATACATTGACCAAGAATGACTAGGACATACTAGGACTATATAGGAGGGTTTTCGGGGCAATAGCAGTCTCAGACTAACATGGTGCGCCAGGCAGAGTGCCACTAAGAAAATCAGAAGAGGTTCACACAGAGTGCCATGTTCGAGGGTTTGCGGTGAAAGACTGTGCAAACAACGTTGCCGATGCCCCAATGTAACTTCAGTCTACGGGGTAAGAACCTTTTGGAGTCACCAAGCCTGTATACCAGCAAAATGTTTGGGGTACCAATAATATCCTGTCCAATAATTTCTATTCAATAGAAGTGTGACGAAAGACTTTAAACTTGTTTGTCTCGGGTGATGTCCACACGCTGTGAATTTGGAAGATACGCTTGGTCATGTTGTCATCGATGGGCGTGCCCAAAAAATGGGCCAACAACGATGTCTTTTTGGTTGTGGTTGACGACCAAGTGCGGCCGCCAGGCAAGAAGATCAAGTTCTGGTTTCCGCCTCAAAAGCTTCTTCCTTTGATGACGACCCCGGAGATGACCATCTGGGCATCGACCTTCCAAGGCAGGGAACTGGTTTAGATGGGAGAAGGCCAGGTGTGACAACGTTGGAACATGGGTGTGGGAAGGCTAGTGGAGATCCAAATGATGCTATAGATACAATATCCAGTGTATGTATAGATTTATGTATATATTATACTTGTATATACTTGCAATGATCATGTTAGCAGTTGAGCGGCGAGCCTTCACGGTCACGCATGATCAACTATTGGGAGCTTATTGATCCATTAACATTATAACTAGCCATCAGGCATGGGGAGCTTTTTGCTTTTGGGCCCTGTGATGGACCTGCCAGGTCCAACGATCGACTACCAGTGGTTCGATCGATTCGTGGTCACCGACTTGGCTCCTGGGATGAAACAGCGAAACATGGGGAGGCTGCGGAGGCGGCAGCCGAGGTCGGACGTAGGACTGAGCCGATGTAGGACTTAAGTATGGGATTCCATAGGCTCGACTTGGAGTGTGAGGAGCTCAAGGACGTGGGACGACCAGCCGCTGGCACCTCTTTGGGCACGCATGCCGGCATGTTGCACAGGTGTCATGGCCAAGATTGGGACTTTCAGGGATCTATATCAATGCAACGTCGCTGTTCCATTCAAGAAACAGTACTGCCTGTTGATAGACGACCAACTCCATGCAAATCACTCCTCACCACACTGTTGACCTCAAGAGGCACATATGTAGTTTGACACATTAATCCTATAATTCTGCCCGCAAAGGAAGAATGTGCCACTTTTGTTCACACCCGATAACCAATCTGGCATCTGGCGAGAACACACACTATCAATCGGTTCTGGCGACCCCCTCCACTCGCCGAGGAAGGACACGAGCTGGTGGATGTCTCAGTACGCCGTGCCTCAGCAGGCGCCCCTTCGTTCGGTTTGGGGTTCGCTTCAGAGTTCTTCGGCCCAAATGCAGTGGACGTCTGGGAAGCCTTAACCTTAGACTCGGTGCCCGGGTCGATGTGTTTTTGGAATACTTTCTTTGGGGCGCAAAGCCTTCAATCCCTACGCGCCTGAAGTTGAAGCTTGCAGGGTGGGAATGTAAAGGCAAGTAGCATCTCAATTTCGGCGAGAGTTGAAGAATAGCGCCCACACAGTGGAATTACATGTTCCGCGCAAAAAAAGAACTGCAACACCACATATTCTTGATTCCGGGCAAAAGCGGTAACCATTGACATGGTTTTCAGAGGAGATGACACGAACACCAAGATGAATGTTAGATGGGGTTCATATACTGTAAACCAGCGGCATGTTCGGATTGTTTCATCTACTCTGAAACCACTGTATGAGCATTTCTTTTAAGACTCCTTCAGCTGAACATGTTTCGTGGCCAGATTCCAATCGCTCTGACTTCCGCATCGGCCGCTGGGCAGAGTTCAGAACGGTAGTCGTTTGCGATTGATTCCCGGCGTGTTGCTGAAGCTGTTTGAGTTTGGGTCGCTATAGATAGTGAACATGCCACAAGTGCTTACCAAGGTGCTTTTTGTAAGGAAGCCTGCACAAAATTCAACGGGCAAACATTCACTATCCGATCCTCCATACTTCCTCATCTACGTACGGTTCTGGCTGGAAGTGGAACATATCAAGATCCCAAGAGCCTTAATGTCAAGCTTCGAGGAGGCCTTGCTTGAGGGTGCACAGCGCTGATGTGGGATTTGGGGGGTGGGGTGCCACATTGTTCCACATTAATAAAGCAATCACTGGATGTTTTCCTCATCCCATGTGGATGAGTGGACATCTCCAAGGTGATTTCAAGCAATTGAACATCCGCATGGCTGGCAAGCTGCTCCGTCGACGCAGTCTCCTGGTCGACATTGGTTGGGTGGACCTACAACCTCACTTTTTGAAGCCGACGTAGCTGACAAACCCTGCCAGGCAAAGGACAAGCCCCGTGAACAAGAACACACTCTTGTACTAGTAGCATGGTGTTGGGAGGGCGTAGGGCTTTTGGCTGACTCGCATACAACAAAGGGCGAAGAGCCTCTCCATCAGCAACAAAAGACTGGCTGCTTTCATGGACTCTGACTCGGACCAGGAGGATCATGAAGGATCAAAAAAGGGACAGCATGCTTGACTGAGAAGCATTGTCTATCATCGTCCCACTGTTTTCTCTTTGCATGTCACTCACTTTGGAGCTTCTAACGGTAGACTGGCAACGGCCGGCAGCCGCCACCAATCGGTCGCCCAGGTTCGCAGCTCTTTTCCGGCGGGAGGGATGTGAAAGTGGGTGTGGGATCGCGTGGCTTGGCCGAAAGAGATTGCTTATAGTACTGCTTATAATATATACACCTAGGACCTAGAATCAGAGTGATCTCTTTTTTGCATCACCAACCACCCATTATCCGGTCTTTTCCTATATCAAAACAGGGATCAGTGGGTTCTAGGTATATTGTTTTTGGCGTGCCTGTGGTACCATGATATCACGGAGATGTGGAGGTGGAAGCAGGATGTCTACGGCTTTGGATGTGTTGTGGATGTTGTGGATGTTGTGGAAATGCGTAGAGGATTGCATGGTTGATCTACCTTCAGATCCTCCAGCTCCAGCTACGTCTGAAAGGGATGGGCAGCAAGTGACAATCACGGCCTCAATATGCTTGCAACATGGCTGTGGGTCAGAACTCAGTCAAGACCATTCAAGACCCCCAAAACAGTGGACCTTCTCCAACATACAAGTCGCAGGTCCAAAATTTGGACTTGACATTTGACACTTCAAAGTTAATCCGGATTCTCGTGGAAAAGCCTTAGTCTGCTGTGGCTCCTTTGGGCTGGGCTTTTTTTGCCTTCAGCTTTGCCGAGATGCAGGGATGGCGATGGAGAGTTCCTGAATTCCTGCCGCCTTGCATTTCTGGGTCGAAACCCACGCGGACGTTTCGCCTGAAAGCGACGCACACAGGTGTGGTGGATCCGCCTCGCGTCCATCACAGCCGTTTGCTGGAGTTCGTTTTAGCCCCTTGGTCGGCCTTGGGAGGTGTTGGACAGTGAGGAAACGTGCGGATGGCCACGGAGTCTGGCGGCCAGGATGGAAGGCTTTTAAACAGGTGTCAACTACGACCGAGACGACCTTGGGCCATGGCGGGCTGCTTTCCTGTCACACATTTTTGTGCTAGACAGTTCATACGATTGAATCACCGTCCCGTCCTTGTCATGTCATTTGCTTTCTTGCCTAGCTCATCATTTGTGCTTTACAAATGTGTATGTCGCCCAAAGGGGGTTGGGAATTGCCGATGTGATCAGTGATCATGAGTCGAAAGTAAACACCCAGAACCATGGAACTTGCATGAGTATACACTGTACAGTAGATAAATGAGCAGTTCTGAGCTCCAAGATAGACCTGGGCGGACAGCATTTGTTTGTAGAGCGAGTCCATTGGGCCATGTTCCATTCCCATGCTGGTGATTCGGAGTGCCTTGCAACCGAATCAATTGAGAGGTATACACACATAATTGCACATACATGATATATCCAGATACCCCCAAGAAGTAAATTGTGTGGTTCTTTGTTACGAAAGCCAGCCTTCGTAGAATCGAAGGCGCCAGCGGAGTTGTGTTTGGCGAACGAAGTGAGTAGTTAGGGGGTCTGGGGGTGGCCCGCAAAAGGTACACGTAAACTCGGCACATGCTGGGGGAGGAGGGTGCGTCGAGGGAAGGTTTTTTGAGGTTGTGTTGGAGGTGATTTTTGAGGGGTGGTGATGCAAGAAATGCAATTTGCATCATTTGCATCATTTGAATGGAAAGGTGTAGTTGGCACCTTGCCAGGTATAGAGACCCAGGGTAGCTATAGTGCAGCTACCAGGTATAGTACTTCAAGTTCCCTTTCCGTCAACCGCCCGATAACCTCTACACACGCACAGCAATCCACAGCTTTGAAGCCTCATGCGCGCGATACCTGGGAACAGAATTGTAGCTACCGTGGGTCCGTATGAATGCCATGTTGCTATACCTCTTACACACCTATACCAGTTCAAAGCACGAATGAGACTTCATAGCTGTGGTTTGCTGTGCATGTGTGGCTCGAGAAAGATATACGTAAACTCTGGAAGGTGATGCTTTGATGCTTTTGGAGCGGGTGGTGACGCACTCGCCAAC
>CAXAMN010020335.1:533296-589557 GCA_963970005.1 Durusdinium trenchii
CATACATACATACATACATACATACATACATACATACATACATACATACATACATACATACATACATACATACACACATACATACATACACACACACACATATATATATATATGTATATATATATATATATATCAATACTTGGAGTGTTGAAGGTGACAAATGGCTGTTTGCTGAAGGAGGCATCCCAGGAGGCTGATAAAGACTCGTCGCACGGCAGATCATGGGTGGATCCCAGCCACATGGCCTTTCAAGACAGTGACCGCATGGAGCAACAAAATGGGAAGCGCGCTAGGTGAGTTCGCCCTAAGGAGACTTTGCAGTACAGTTGCTATGTTATAGTGTTACGGGCGATGACGACATGGGGAATGTTGAGTCATGCCACGTATTGAGATTTTTCTTTGGGGGGGTCAATCAATCACAGAGCCTAAGAAACGCCCACCTTCCCGCTTCGCAGCCCTGTAAAGCTCTTCTGAGAAGCGTCAAGCTGCACCAAGAGCCCGAGGGGTGTAGAAAAGTCCCAATTAGAACTGCATCACCATCGCCAGTAACCCACTACAACCAAGTGTTCGGGTCTAGAGTCTAGACCATGGCACGAATGTATGGTTGGTGCCCCGTCGCTCAATTACCCAGGAAGCCTCCAGCTTTTGCGCGCCCTCTCCAAAGTCAGAGTAGACATAGAAGGTCAAGGAAGATGAGTTGATTAGGAGAAGGTCCCTTCAAGTCCCTTCTTTTGAAGGCTGACTTTGTATATATAGTATATTATATATTGTTTTATATTGTTTCTTCACCTGTTGTTTTCATATCGCATGTGTCAAAGGCTGAAGGAAAGAGTCGAGCTGTCATATGTGGCTTGAATGCCGTGCTTGCAAAAGCCAATATGAATCTGTTCTTGCTAAGTGGACTTGCTTGGCCCATTTTTGTCCTTGCTGTGCCAGAAGGGCCTTGCTTGGCTTTGCCCCTTCCACCGAAAGCGTGCCTCTTCGCCAGGAGAGCGGGCCCCGGAGCTTCGGGGATTTGGATTGCTTAGATCGGTGCCTGGGGCGGTTGTTGACGGATGGGGGGGACGCGCGGTCGTTGGTTCGTTGAGGGTTGGGGCCGTTCATCAGCAGAATTAGTTCACGGATGTTCACGGTTAGCCATTCTTCCCGAGGGGTCTTGGAGATGTTTAAGATTTATGACTAGAGTCTGACTAGTCTCGAGTCTAGCTGATTCTATTTGATTCTAGCTATTTGTGCTATTTGCGAGGAGCGTGCTCTCTCCCTCTCTCTATCTCTGTATGTGAGGTCATGCAGTTGAGCACTTGTTTGGAACAATGTGCAGTGGCGTGATGCTGGTGCTTTTGTTTTGCCAGGCGGATCGTGTCAAATTGGCTGTTCATGAACAAGCCCAACGTGACCCACGTGTATCAGGCCGGGCCAGTCGGACTCGTGTGTGAAACCTGAAATGCCTGGCTTGGGGGGAATGACCCATAATGACCCATACAGTAATGACCCCAAAGAAGTTGGGAACATGGGACTTGCCATGCCATGCTTTGCCCTTCTTGCTACCGCCATGCCATGGCGTGGGTCGTTCGGAAGCAGATACTCGCCGAGCTCGGCCTTGGAGACGGCACACTACACGCACTCCCAAACCACCAAGCCATACCAAAACCAATCAAAACCATCCCATAGTCCAGAAGATGTGACATTGAACAATCCTCATGTTCGGATTCTAGAAACCGAACGCTTCCAAACCAACAACCATCCTGAATAGGATGACACGTTTCAAACATTTTCAGACTCAGGTCCGGGAAACCGCACGTATATTTTTCTAAAAATCGCTATGAATTGTTTTCTTGGTGCATCTATACCTTAACATATTCTTATATACATCTCATCGCTATGAATCGATTCTTTTGAGTTGGTTTTGAAGCCCGGAAGCACCAAAATCGGTCTTCTCCCCTGCTCTCAATACCTGCTCACACCCTGTTTTGTCCCGGAGGTCTTGGTGAGTCCAACGTTCCTCTACGTGGTCATGGAGCATTTGGATGGGCCCGACCTCTCGGACTGGATGCTCTCCGAGGAGGCAGCTTTTTCGCCGGAGAAGAGAGACTGGGAGACTCAGTGGATGCACAAATCGTCCCAAACCGCTGAGATTTAAAAAAACACGGATCCGACCTCAGAATAGTTATAATACGTATCTTTTACATGTCAATGCGATTAAATCGCTTTTTACGCCTCAATCAGCTGTATGGCAGAGCCAGTAGCCTACATGCACTTATATAATTATTCACTGGATGGTAAATTGGGGATGGAAGGCCCTTCAGGCATCGATTTCCATTCATTTCCATTCTTATTCTGCCATCTCCAAAGGTCATAATTCAATCATACATGTATATTACATTTTATTCCATGTGTATACCTTTGTGTATACACCTGAGGTCTCATGCGCATTATATATATATACATATGTACTATGATACAACCATTTATATATGTGTCATAGTTCATATTATATAAGTTGATCTCCTCAAGCTTTGGTAGATGGGCTGTGTTTGCCATCAGCATTTGGACCACGTGGAGTCGACCACTCAAGCGGTTTGAGCCTCAAGCCACCGGAGCGAGCTCACCAACGTCCTGCTTTGCTGATTCACAAAGTGTTAAAGTGACGTAAGAAGCTCTTCATAAACAAGATATGCAAGATATGTTCCCCTTCCATGATGCTAGAGGATGATTCTTATTTGGCTTGAAGCCTATCCATCCCATCCGCCAACAAGATAACTGTGGGACAGCATTGTGGCCCCCAGCACCTTTGAGCTCGCTGGTCAGGGCCAAGGAAGAAGCGAGCTTTCAGCCATGAGGCGCAGTGGGAACGCACCTAGAGTGAACCCCTGACGTGTTGAGACATGAATTGCACTTAGAGTGAACTAAGAGCTCATGTGCGTTCAGGCAAGGACCAGTGTCACCTTGGATTGATGGATTTATCATTATTTGTCCGCTGCAAGTAGTGAAGTGAAGTCAAGTGCACTGGAAGAAAGAACAGGGAGTCCTGCAATGTCCTGCAGTAATGTGTGCTTTTTCACGGCTGCAAGCGGGGCGTGTGTCATGCGTGTGCTTGCTTTTTCACTCGAAGCCAGCTTGAACGCGCGCTTGTTGTCACAGGATCCTTTACGAAATTCTGCAAGCAGCCCGTGAAGTCCATCGTCATGGCTTTGTACACAGAGACACTCAGACTGAGATGAGAGGCAGTCTATGCGCAGTCGTCTATTCTTTATGCGCACCACCAGGTTAGAAGGATTTAGGTTTGGCCAATATGAAGTATTATGAAGGCATTGAAGGAACATGGGTGTTCGAATGCTTTCCTGCATTCCAGGCACTCCTGTTGGGGTGATTTTGGCACTGGGGAGGGCAGATGGCAGATCCTTCCCCAAAAAATTGAGTTCCGTCAGTTGCAGGCGATACAATCCTGTATTGGAAGCTGTTATATAGCCTGCTAAAACCCATGGAGACATTTGTTTTGATGCCAAAAGTCGGTGCTAAGGAGTTATACAAAATGGCAACACGCGTTTTGTGATGATGATAGTTTTTAAAAGCAAATTATGAAGCGGCACGCAAGAGAATACTCTAAAACACAAGCTAGGCGCTAGCGTGGCGCTTGTGGCGCGCCAGTGCTTCTTTGAATCTGCTTTTGATTGCTAGAAGCCATTTGCTTGGACCACATGTTTAATCTGTGATGTGCAGTTTCATAGGGCTAGCAGGAGCATGGACACAACTTCAAATGGCTTGCATGTTGCACTATTCCTAGTGAGCTTGCTTTGTTCATTTTCACACCTTGTTTTTGCCAGGGCTAAACCAGGTAACATTTCGAGACTTCTCGCGCTAGGCTCGCGCTAGCTCCGCGCTAGCAGAAATTGCTGAAATGTGTGCCCGGTAGTGCACGACCCAAATGACAGACCACTTAGTGTGAGAACAAAATGCACGCAACGCTCTTACGCAAAGTATGAGCGGCGCTTGACAGACGCCAAAGCCCACACGAGTCGGCAGAGCAAAAAGCTCGAGCAAATGCAGCAAAGCAGCAGTACAGAGTGCAGCTCATCTAGCAGTGCCAACGGCAGCTCTAGTCAGCTTAGGTACAAAAGTATGCGCTAGTGTATTTTGCAGTGAAACGAACAAAGCCATACCATAAAACAAGTGTTCACCGTTAGTGCAAGTTGTATGGAAAACCTGAAGCGGCACGCAAGGGTCAACCAAATTTGAAAGATGCACTCATGTGCCTGCTTTGGGGAAGCGGGTCAGTAGGGAGGCAATCTCATGCAATCTCTTTTGAACTCTATTAGCACTGGAAAAAACAGAAACGAACAGGACTCGGCATTTAGGTGTTCGAGGGATTGAGCACAGTGGCTTTTGTGCAGATAACTTCTTGATTCTTGACAGTCCAGCAGGCATCTCAAGGTCCAAGAAGGGTGAGACTCCTTGGACACCCTTATTTGGGGGTCGCGTGATTCCGATTTCATCCAACGTCAACAAATTATTGTTTGGCCCGAGCAAATGTATTCTGGTCTTTGACGAGTTGCTAGAGCTGGCTACGCTTGCCGCGCGTGTCTCATGTCTCACTCCCAAAGCCTTGCTGGAGCGATCTGCCAAGGATTTGAAGTTCGACAACTTTCGCTTTGCCCATGGCAGCTATGCAGCAGTATGATAAAGTATGACCTTGTTTGCCACAGCATGCTCGGTAGCTGAGGCCCCAAGAGTGAGTTGAAGTTGGTGGACGTGGTCGGGCGGCTTGCCTGACATCGGGAACAGCATGCCTGGTAAGACTTTGCAGATGCTAGGTGGGTAGGCCTAGGTCGGTATTAGATGGTATTAGTGGGCCTTGTGGCAACTTGTGGTCATGATCTTCCATCGGCCATGTGATCAAGGACAACTGTGTCCACTCCTTTTTCCAAACAAGCTTAACTCATGGCCAACCACCTCAAGAAATAGATACCCCAGGCATAATCCAAACCCCGGCCATGTTTTGGGCACTCCAACTCCATCTTCCACCATGCCAGATGAGGACTATGTGCTTTAGACCTGACCGCTTGGTGGCAAAGAGTTGGTGCGGCACCGGGCCCTTCTTGAGCCTCTCGCCGAACCGACAGCCGTGGAAAGCGGAGGGTGGCTCACTGCCTTACATCATGTTTGTGCAGAATTCCTTGAAGGTCACAGGCATCACAGGATCTTTATTAACAGAATATATACCAAAACAGGAATATCACGGAATATACGGTTAATCATTTTTTATACCTTCATACTCAGTCACTGTTTAAGTTTCGAAAGCAATAGCCAGCCACAACATTGCATCTTGATGTGATTGCCATTCCTCCCATGCAACCCGCACCCAGTTAGGTTTGTGTTCATATGCATCCGGTAATTTGTTCTCTCTTTGACTCTGCGAGCGTCTTCGATTATTCTTCAATGTCAACCCTGATGTGTTTTCTTTGTACAGGGGTCCTGTCACCTTCTCACGTTTTCTGACTCGGACACCCTGGTTTTTCAGTTTCTTTGTCAATTTCAGTGAGACCACATGGATACATCAACCCCCTTATGCCGGCTACAGCAACGGGTGCACCAGGGCGGGCAGAGTTTCGAGGAGGTCAGCTGGGGGGAATGGTGCTGTGTGTTTTTTCTATGGTGGTGATTTTCAGATGGAGATGGGATGCTGGACATTCTTCTCGACTTGACCGCATGCCGCATGTGCTTGAATGTGTTTGAAATCAGCTCTCGAAAAGACAGATCAGTCGTGTGTAGACTCTTGATTCATGGGAGGTTTTACAATCCCAAAGGGGGGCACAAACACAGACGGTCCGGTGGGTGCGGACCGGGGCGGACCGGTGAGGCGAACGCAAACGAACGCAAAGGGGGGGTTCTATATGACTCAAGAGTCTACATTAAAATATACATCTATACTACCTTCGGATGACATGGGATGACATAGGACTCACCTACTCTGTTCCTTATGTCACTTGACGCCATAACTCCCAACTGAATTGCACCCAGTATATACTGTAATTAACAACTTCACAGACTCACCCCCTCCGCGGCACCTGTCGTTCGTTCGTTTGAGGTCCAGAAGCATTGCTGGGCGATGTGAGTCCCGCAGTGGATATGTGGGTGCCTGGGCGGCATTCTTCTGCTGGGTGGCAGTCCCTGTCCAAGGACGGGCCCATTGCAAAGGCCCGTCCTTGGTCACATGGGTCCGATTGCAAAGGCCCTAAAATATACCGATCTAAATGGTTGAAACTGGATCGAAACTCACTGCCCTGAGAAGACCTCAGTTGGTTGGGGTGTTTTAACTTGCACTTGGTGACTCGGCAAGTTGAATGTGGCTCTGGCCATGTCGGCTCAAAGACTTGAAAACCTGTTTCTGTAGGCCAATCAATACATATCATTGCTCATTCGCAGGACATGTTCAATGTCAGGCCCCAAGATCCTCAAATGCTTTTTTTTGCCAATTGGCGGGGCCTTATTCAACATCCAAAGCCCCTAGCAGCACCCGCCAAAGCGTCACTCATGAATGCACCATAAAACACAGGGCTCCATTGATTGCAGAGTCTTCGCCCCAGCTGGGCGACGAACAGACGAGTTGTCGGTCATGAGAGTGCTAGATGATGTGCAGCTCTTGCCTGGCATCAAAACCAAGGCTGGAGATGGGCTTGGCGCCGAGGAAATTCACCCTCAAGCCATCACAAAGACACATACATCGTTATATATATATGACTATATATATATATACACACACGTGATCCTAGACTTATATAGATTCGTGCCCCTCCTTATCCCTCCATCATTTCGGAAAACGACCCGGGAACCGGGATGGGAAGTCTGACCGGTCAGCCTCCCCTGCAAACGATCCCATGCAACCTGAGAATTGACCGTGGTTTTAGGGGTTCCATGTCAATTTGCGGGGGACTATCTCTTGCAAAGGCTCATGATTCTCAGCGGATCTCAGCAGATATCGTTTTCCAAACGTCTATTTCTTTTCATGACCACTGCATGCCTGCTTGCAGAAAGCATAACGCCGTAACTTGTAGACAACAAACGGCAGCACTTTTGATTAACTTACTTAAGTGGTCCAATCACTCCGATCTACTTAGACGCGTTTTCTTGATATATGTTGCAGTGGCGTGACTGTTTGTTCGTCACTGCACATCTTGGACTGGTTATGTCCTCTTGCCTCTTGCTCTATTTGGAACCCAACTGTGGTTGGTGGTCACTTGACAAAGAATAGATGGACGAGTTCAGTAGGGCCACACATTTGGGACTCCCAGCATTTCGAACCCAACGGCGCCAGGATTGGTTGAGCTTTTTGCCTCCCAATGGACGGCGTTCCAATGACCTCCAAAGCTTCTTGAGCTTCGATGACACTGTGCCTTGGGAACATGTGCTGAGTAGTCCATAGATAGATAGATAGATAGATCGAGATAGAGATCGAGGTGATATAAGTATAGATATAGATATAGATAGACAGTTACATATAACTACAGTTAAAATTCACTATATATAAAAATATATATTTGGCGGCTGGTGTTGGCCAGAACCTGTTGTTGGGTGTTGGAGAAACATCAGCCACCATCATTTGGGGGGTCTGGTTCGATACTTCCAGGTGTTGAGGTGAGCTTTCGAACGAAGATCATGCATCCTGCTTTCCTGCCGCAGAGATGCTCCAAATCCCATCCCAAGACCAGACGAGTCTATTGTCCCGACGTGCCCTTGGTGGATTGGATGATTTGCAAGGCCTTGAGGTTGGGCTCCCGACAGCGGCATGAAGACTTCCTCTTCGGTGAAACGAGGCTCGACCAAATAGTACCAAACCACATCTCCGGCCATTGTGTGTGCGTGTTTGGCCAGGCACGGACCTTGATCCAATATGGGGAAGCAGTTCCCAAATCCATGAGGGCATGGTTTGCTGTTTATCTCCTTCCGTCGGGTGTGGCTGCGATGGCACGAACAAAGAGATTGTTTCAGACAGAGTGAATGCTAGTAGTTCGGCCGGGTCCTTGATGGTTCTTCATCCCACTAGATCCAAGGTGATTGTTTTTTTTTGTAACCCTGGACGGTTCTCAGGCATACTTTGTTGTGCACCCGGGGGCTTTCCAATCCATAGTGCAGTCCCTGTCGCTCAAATGAAGACCAAAGCATGATGCAGCCAATGGTCATACAGTAGTACAGTAGTAACTTAGTCATCGCAATGTCCTTGTGTAAGAGAAGAAATCCTGCTCCGCCTCAGATGGAGGACGTTGGACTGTTTATGTACAGTGTTTTGGGAGGTCAGGAGTGTATTTTTGCGTTATGTTGCGTTTTGGATTCTGTTTTTGACATGTTTTTTTGGCAGGTGAGTGCGTATGTTGAACATGTTGTCTTAGGATTGTAGCAGGGAGGGTGTTGATGGGCTTCGTCAAAATCCAAAACCGTCGCGGTAGCGCCCTCATGACTCGGGTCGTTGGCCGTGCTCTTTTCACACCCAGGACCTCTCTCAAGCGCACTGGCAAGCTTCCAGCTCCAAAGGAGTCGATGATGCACTTTGGCAGACGGTGGTGCTGCTGGGATGTCGCAAATCAAAAACCAAAAGGGATTTCTCTCTCTCTCTATATTTATATATGTATATATAGAGGGAATCACGCTTTGATGGTATTCGCCAAACACCTTTGATATGCCATCAATTTGTGATCTCTACTTGGGAAATGCCATCAACCACTTGAGGCTAGATCCTGGAACAAATTGATGGCATCTAGTGAGGTGAGCTGTTCACATGTGGGGGACGGAATCCTCAAACCGCAGAGTCACAACACAGCACACTTTGATGGCATCCACGCTCACAACGTATACTGTAGGTCTCCGGTAAGGTCTTAGTGGTGCCCCATTTCCATCATTTCCAAAAGGGGACTCGCCACCGTGGAGTTCAGCATTTCTCCGCCTCCCAGCTGTTTGGCCAGGCAAGCGTTCGTTGAAGTCCCGGCGGTGGCAGCTGGGGTGCTGGGAGCTGCTCTTCCACGCGTATGGGCTTTAGTGCAGCCGGTGGCTGACCCCTTCAGCGATGAGAGGGACACGCGACCAGCAGAATTGGCGCGGACACTTCACGGTGGCGTCAATTGAAATGTATGCTCACTGAGGTCTCAGCTGGCACTGGGTGAAGACATTTTATGTATACATTTGTAGGTAGCCTCCCAAAGCTCAATGGCAAAGCAAAGGTGACTAATTACAGCCCTATTTGTCCCTACCCATTTGTTTGTCGTTCCTCCATTTTGAGGGTGTGGATAGAAAACTGTGGCCCGAAGGCCCGTAGTTGTCGCTCGCAATGAAGGCCCTTTCCTTTAAGAAGCCAGTAGCAGATAGTGGCGGTATCTTCAAAAATGTATATATATATATATGGGATTCCGTTGGAATGACAGATACGGAATGATATGTCCTTTGCAGTTGGTACTCGTACAGGATACCCAACAATAGCAGCGAAAGAACTTTGACTGTCTTTTTGCTGTTCAGGACGGAGACAAGGAAACGGGCTGGTGCAAGTTCATCCCTCGTGCCTTAAGAGTCTTCTATTGGTCTGACCTCATCAGTGGTGCAGTTCTCCTACACAGCCTGTGACTTGACAAACATTCGACGACTTCAACCGATTGGTAGAAACAGCCATTGACCACGCAGTGATGCGTTGTTGGTTGCGACTCAGGTACTATGTGAGCGATGTTCCTTTGAGGACATGGTTGGTCACCCGGCTGGGCTCATGAGGCCCATGGAAGCCAGGGCTCAACGTTTCGATCAACTTGTTGGGCAACACTTTATATAGATACTCTTACCAGGGTTTGTGGGGATCCAGGAATTCCCATGACAACTTCCGCCCGTGTTTGTTTTCATGTAAGTTCGTGCAGTTCACTCAGAGGTGATCGAGGAGAAACAAGCCAACCTCCTGTGTAGCAGTCTGCCAGCTTACCATTCTGTGTGCAAATCCCAACTCCCTAAAAAAAGCCTTAATATCAATTGTCTTTGGCAGCAAGGCTTTTGAATATTGTCTCATGTGAATAGGTAAACAATATGCAATCTTTTTTGTGACTAGGAAGTTTGCTGATGTCAATAAATGAAAGTTAACCATACCTGGTGTGTTCCAAATTGTGCTCGGTTAGATTGCAGTAAAGAGATTTACTTCATCAACAGAGGGCAACTTATTCTTCATCAGCAGAGGGCAACTGGGAGCCACTCTTTTTGAGACTTCAAAATATATTTCACGATATTTCAGTAATTAATATCTACCCATCCAGCTCTTCGTCCAAGGCCGGTGGAGTGGCCGCAGGATTTCCCCTCACTCAGCTGGTGCATGGCATCGCCACTCAGGGGAATCCCAGGCGCATTCGGCGGTGCCGTCGTCAGTAAATTCACTGCATGTTCCATACGAGAAAAACAAGATCCCATGATTTGCCAGGAGGTTTTTGGCGGGGCCAAATTTGACTGAGGGTCGGCAGTTTGACGCACATCCCAAGACCATTATACGGCAGCTTTCAGGACTATGGTCACTATGGTCGTCGACAGAATTATAGAAAATTCCCTTGCAGTTCAATCCCAGCAAGTGTTGTATCCTCAATCCCGTTCTAAAAATTCTTCCGGCGACTGTACGTCGTTAGTCCGTTAGTCCCTGGATCGATGCCCTAAAGAAGGAACCAACCATCGATGCCGTTGGATCATGCATCCGAAATCTCGAGCTGTCGCGCCGGAGGTTCAAGATCCTTCGGTTTACGATCAAGAAGATCCGAGGTGCTTTGGAAGAAGCTCAAAGTGAAACGAACAGAGAGTGAGATATACAGCACTTTGGCCAGTGAACGACAGAGCAACCAGTAGATGATGATGATATATATATATATATATATAGACACACGTTGTCCACTTCGTTTGCAGGGAGAATATCAACAACAACCCTGGAGTGTAATCCTGCCTCAGGTGGTGCTGATCCCGAGAACTTCCAACTCGACAGTGTGGTGCTCTTCAACCGCCGCTCAGCGCTGATGAAGTCGAGATGGGTCAATGCAAGTGGATGGAGATGAAGTGAGAAACTGCTTGCATTGTCTAAACGCTTTACGTTTTACTGTACATAAGATATTATTCTGGAATCTAGTGACTTCTTGATCACTTGCTTTAACCTGAGCACCTCTTTCGCCCTAGTTTGCTGGTTGTTGGATTCTGCGGTCAAGGTGTGGGCTTGAAGGGGCATTCTGTTTGGGGAGATGTTTATCACTTTGGTGTGTGATGTTTTTTTCGCTTCAAGCCAACCAGGGAGAAAGCAAACAGCAGAACGAAGCTACAACAAAATCACCGACAACCACAGAAGCACAAAAGATGCCAAGCCGCCAAGCTTTACCGAAAAAGCAGACCAGCAACAGACAAGACGTTCCATACATATAGACATGGCATAGAACATGGGACATGTTCTCTTGCTTTCAGGGGAGGCAATGGCTCCTTTGTTGAAGGCATGGGGCAACACGGGCAACTGGAACACGTGCACTCGACAAACAATATTCAAGTCCTGCTTGCCCTGAACTGACTGGCCAGACAACAGAACTATTGCAGGCGAAGCTGACACCACACCATCCCCGC
Source organism: Durusdinium trenchii (assembly GCA_963970005.1). NCBI lineage: Eukaryota > Dinophyceae > Suessiales > Symbiodiniaceae > Durusdinium > Durusdinium trenchii. The sequence continues at coordinate 544,898 of CAXAMN010020335.1, forward strand.
GACCTTCTGCTCCGCCAAAACAACACGAACTGGAGAATGATTTCTTGCGCTGGTGCAAGCCAAGTGGAACCTAGGTGCTATATATATGCGTTCCATTTGTTTGTTCTCAGGTGTTTCTCGTTTTGGGCGCGCGTTTGGACCGCTTCAACGGACCGCGCCCCTAGCACATGCTTCCGAAAGCAAGCTATGAATGGTGGATTCGCAATGGACGCAGACACGAAAAGGACGTGATTTTTCTAGATATCCCTCGCCTTCAATGGTCCAATTGATTTTGCTAATACTGTTGACTAGACGACTCACCAGAAGGCCTTCTGGTCTCTCAGGATGCGAGGCGCCCATCCACCGTTCATTGGTGGACGAACGTCATGAAGCAAACTATTGGCTCCTGGAAGAAGGGTGGGACCTTCGGGCCTTCGTCCCTGTGGGATTCAACTGGGTTGACGTTGCACCCGCGATCCCGCGCCGAGATGATGTCCACTGCAGGGGTCGTGATGAGTTCTTAGTTGTTCCATTGAGTTATGATTTTGGAGCTTCGGGAATACTCTTGAAGGTCAACAGTCCCATTGAGATCAGTAGAACATGTATCATCATATATTTGTTTATTATCAACTCCAGTGGTCCGTTTTGACACGGAAAGCAATTCTTCCTGGTCTACTTGGTTTTGGAAACATTTGTTTTGCACTCTGAGGTTTGTGGACATCAGGGGTGGTCCAGAACTTGTGACTGCATACCAGCTTATAACACACAGGACAGAAGGTCTCTTGGCTGATTTGACCTTGCGTTGTGTCTTCAACAAAGCGCTTGGGCCGTGTTATTGAGAAGTGAGGGGCAGAGACAGAGGGAGAGAGAGAGAGAGATAGAGAGAGAGAGAGAGAGTGAGAGAGAGAGAGTGAGAGAGGGGGGGCCTGTATAGGACGTAGGACCTAGGAGAACCGCAGTGGACTGGATTGGTTCGGGGTGGACGTGGGTTCTCTCTAGTCATCTCTAGTCTCTCCCTGTCCTTTCAAGTGGATCCTGTGGCCCCTTATATGCCGCTTATAAAATGTCATGTTCCCAACTAATCCTGGGCGCCTCCCATTCTGCAGTGCAGGCCAATCGATGTGTGTTGTCAGTTGATTCGATGCATGTTTCCTAAGGTCCCGAATGTGATCCGGTTTCGTGGGTGGTGGAAGGCTCAGTCGATGGAGCATCTTGGCGGCCTTGAGTCATTTAGAGACCTGCAAGACTCGGTTTGCCAATCCGTCATAGTTTCTTTTTTTTCCTGTTTTAAGGAATGACTCCATCTTGACATTTCTCGACCCTATCTCATGTCGTCTCATGTGGGATTGAATGTTTCCTGCTTTTTGGCTGAAGAGGTTGGCCTATGATTGTGAAGTTCGCAAGTTGTTCAACCGAGAAATCAAGGGAAACCACAGGGTAACAGAGTCATAACATCTCATGTATAAACGTCCCCACCCCATGAAGCATGTTTTTTTTTCCTCCGGGGTAGTCAAAAATCTCAACCTCTATTTTAACAAACCTCCAAAGAGGATTTGGCAGAGGGTCTTTCATTTGCTTTCATTCTGCTTTCATTCGAGCCAGCAGGGCAGGAGGGGGGTTGATTATTAGGTGTGTTTATAATTGCAGGGGGTGGGAGTCTAGAGCAATACCCTTTGAAGATCATTTGCTCGTATTTGTTTGATAGGGTTAGAATAAGAAAAACCTAAAGCTTTTGGCTAGCCAATGTTTTGGGAAATCATAAAGATTTCACAAAAGAATAAAAATATATATAAGAAAGAAAAATAAGATAGGAAAAGGTAAAGAAACTTGGCTACAAACATTGCGCAATTAACAGTAGTATTGCAAAATCCTGGCAGGCCAAAAAAGTTCATTATTATTGTCTCATGTTTATAATTGATTCGTCGTTTTTTTAAAGCCCATTTTGGGGTCTGGATGTTGGCGCAATTGAACGTAGTATTGCAAAATCCTGGCAGGCCAAAAAGCTCATTATTATTGTCTCATGGTTCATAAATGACATGTTAACATTACATCCAATGCCCGTTGTCGAGCCGAGGTGAATTGGCAATTGGTGGATCAATGTGACTTGTCGTGAGCGATAGAGGGTGCATCAGACCAGTCAGGCCAGAGTATTGACTCAATATAGTCAGTTTATGTCAATGTATATGCTTCTGTTTGATGATGCAGTTCATTTTGGTATATTTTGGTACTCGGCTTGCAGCACCACTCGATGTCTTCCTGGCCCCAGGAGACAGGTCGGTCAGGTCGGCCAGGTCGTCCTTGCAAGGGGCATGCGGGCTCTTCGGGCTCGAATCGAGCTAATTATGGAAGTAGAAACAGTATCAGTATCAACATGTATCAACAAGTAGCATGTTCAATGACCGTCCGAGGCCAGCAGTTTTTGGAGAAAGAACAGCTTTTGAAAGGGCGGTCCTTGTTGGTGAACTCGAGGTTATGTACTCAATGTACTCACTTGCCCCAGTTCGTTATACCATGATTTGGTGAAACGGGCATCCGGCATCAGGCAATGATGAGACCATGCCTCGACAAAGAGAGGCCATGTCCCAGCAGTATGATGACTTGCCACCTGGCTCCATCTCAGGGATTCGTTAGGGTTCGCGGGGGAGCAGCCAGACCCTTTTGACCAAAATGATGAGCATCGACCCGTTCCACGTTCGAGCCTTGCTACTGGAAGTCGTGGCGCGGCGCATCATGCGCGGCGCCGATCCTGAGCTCGGAGCACTGAAACCGATCCTGGGCTCGGACCTGACCTGGGCATTCCTGATGTTCTATGATGAACAGATGGATCAGATGGATAATCATGATTTGATGTGCTAACTTGGTTTGGATTCCAACTTATTAAGTGGGCAAATCCACCAGCTCTGATGCTGTGCTTTTTAGGCCGTCCATTGGTGGCCAAGCAGTAAGAGACCCCTGCTCATCACCAACTTGAGCTAGACCCTTACCAAGAAAGTCATATCTGGGTTCGTGAAGGTGACGGCGCTTTTTGATGGTCATTTAGTTCGATTTAGCTGGAGGTGGCCAAGATATCATGTTGAACCACCTACTTGCTGATTCTGTGCTTCTTCACCTGCCCAGGTTGCATCTTCCAGATGCACAGGCTGCCTTCCGGCAAGGCTTTCTCGCGGAAGTTGCAGCTTGTGCAGGGTCCTTCGCGTGGCTGATCCTAGGACGGGCGATCACGGTTACACGTCGAATGTGTGAAGGAAGTGACTCACATGCGAACGGCTTTGCCTGCGCACACAAGCTTTGCCCGTCTGAAAGATTGCAATAATAACAATACAGCAATGCCTCAAGGGATGTCACAACACATGTATACAGACATCACATATATATATACACGTTCAAAGTGGGGAGCTGTTCTATCTCCATGTTCCTCCCTGGTGAGGAACATCCTGGGTGAGCGCAGGTACCGAAGCTTGCGTCGATTCGGCACCATATTTGTGGCGTCTCAGGAAGCATCGTGATGTTGTACATTGTAGGCTGAAATGACTTTGGTTTGGAACACTGATGTATCGTCATTTGTGGCCCATGATAGTTCAAAGCTCAAAGCCCGCCCCTTGAGCCCAAACATATATCATTCACGAAGAAATGCAAACACGGGCCCATCCGCCATGATCAATCTATGGAGGACTTCCCAAATGAACAACCATTGCAGATCCCTCAATTTCTGCCCTGAACTGACTGTCCACCTGGCTCCGTTTTAATGGACGCTCCCGCGCGACAGAGCCAGTCACTTACTGTAAGGTATTGGTCCTATTTCCTGGTGGTGGTGATGTGGTCCTCCCTGGGCACTGTGACCATCGGCTTGATTGCTTTTTGGCCCAAAAGCCGGGGGGGGGGAAGAACTTGGCTCAGGCATGCTCAGGCTAATTTTGGGCAGGATGCATTGGCTTTTGATCATCATTCAGCTGTTTTGTGAAGAAGTGGGTGGGCAAAACAACGGCTCCCATCCCCGAAGTAGATGGGAGCTCGTACTTCGCCTGGAAGTGAGAAGGCATCACTGCGACAGAGAGATGAAGCACTTAGTTTGGACTGTAACTGTTTAAAGGTCTACAAATGTAAAGAACACAAACCAAAAACGAACCGCGACACGCCCGGAACGCCCCACCTCTCCTGCGACACTCGAAAAACCAGTCCGTCCGGTCCGTCCGATGTCCAAGGTGTGTGCGGTGGCCATGATCATGATTGGCAGCAAGAGCTCGCCATGAGTGGCCCAAAAGCCCAGAAAGAACGGACGGGATCCTGTCCAGCCTCCAACTCTGGACCAGTCTCTGGACATACACTCCTGAAATGCACATATTGACTCACCTTAAAAGGAAGTGGGCCCAGATGACGAGTTTCCGACTCACGAACAGGGGTGGTCTCCACTGATCGTGAGTCGGATGTGTAGATCTCGGTGGGCGGCGTATCCTTGTGTGGGGAATTCTGGACGGATGAACACCGCCAGACGCACTGGTGTTGTGCTGTGATCCTATCCCGTTCTTCGGGGCGCATGGGCGCGCCATCCTGAATGGAGCCGGAGGTCAAAATGGACTCTGGACCCTGTTGCTTGTTCCAGATTGGAAGCAGCACGTGGGATGTCTCAAACGAGCGGCCCAAATCCATTTGCCTAAACCTTGCCATGACATGGGTGTATCCGTTTATCATCGTTTATCCCTTTGCTTGAGGCCTCTTTGTTTAAGACCTACCTGTGCAGGAGATGCTTAGCAAAAAAAAAAGGAGCGAAGCTGGGGAACAGTTTCCAGCCCGCAAAACATTGCAGTGAAGTGCACCTTTTGTGCACAAACAATGTGCTCATCAAAGTTGAACTCTTTTGGAGGAAGCCGGATATGCATTCTTTGTTGAGTTTCCATGGCTTGAAGAAGGAAATGGACAGCGGTGGAAGCAAGTCCATGAACTACAGGTCAACAAGGCGGATAGGGATGTGCCGTGGGTATAACATTGAGTTTCACGAGTGTTCAGGAGAGCGGTATTGTTGTTCAAACGCTTTCAAACGCTGCGGAGTGGCAACAAGAGGTTTGGACAGAAACAGCTGTGGGCGGCCATGGGTCTGGGTAGGACTCCTGCGTTGTTTTTGCTGAGTCCTGTGTGCAATCGTCAGGGGTCCTGCTGGGCTGTGTTGTTCCTTGTCAGATCAGTTGCATAATGTTGTAGATGATGCCCCAGACCATTCCCATTCTCAAGTTTCAAACCTTTGGCTGAAAAGGAACCACGCCGAGTTTGTCTGAGAGTCCCCATTGTACAAGTCTGAGTGAGTTGTCTGGATCTCATGGATCTCATCACCCATCGTCATGGCTAGTCACTAACCGTTTAACCAGCCAACTCCAGTGGGACTCGAAATCCAAACGTTCAAAAAGAACTTGCAGATTCCACTGGTGGTGTTTCCACTGGTGGTGTTTGCGTTCTTTTTTCCCTGCTTCGGTATCCTTTCTTGCCCCTGCGGCTTCCCCAGCTGTTCGTTTTCATGCCCCGAGGCGATCGGCGTCATGGCCTTTACCATCCTCAGCGGCGATTTGCCCTTCCAGGCCCGGCTTCAGGTGGTTTCACGGCACGACGGCACCCGAAGTCTTGGAGATGGTGGTCCATATAAGAGATCAACTGTACATAAATACAAATCAGAACATCCGTTTGGGGATTATGCCATGTATATACTCCCAATCCGCTATATCATCTCCAACTAATAAGGTTGAGAACACACTTCTATCACTTTTGTTTAACGAGTGGGATGATGTTCCATCGTCGAGGTGTGCCACTCTGAGGACTTCCCCTGTGGCTGAGATTCTTAAGAAGACTCCGTCATATGAGACTCCGCCATCCGGTCATATGAGACTCCGTCATATGAGACAGAAACAGATAGTCCGGGATAGCCCTGATTAAGACTGCTTTCCCTTTGAAAGGTGTGAGTCAGTGTGTCCGCGCGAGCGGATTCCTGCGAGCACCTTCTTTCTTTGTCACCGCCACCACCAGCACCAACGAAGCAGAAGAAGAAAAAGAATACAAAATAAAAAACAATAATAACAATAAAGAGTAAGTAAGAACAACAGAAGAAGAAGAAGAAACATCGTAAGAAAAACATAATAATGGGAATATTAAAGATAGGACGAAAATCAGAAGGATAATAAGTAGAAGAGGAAGAAGAAACAAGAAGGAAGAAGAAGAAGAAGAAGAGGAAGAAGAGGAACGACAGTGACATCATGAAACTGCTGTTGTTGGCGTACAATGCGAGGTGAGTCGCAGGCCTGCCCGCACAGGCAGATTCCCTGTCCGAGCTGCGGGAAGCCCATGCGCCCTTTGGCACCGGCACAGACCGAATGGGAAACAGGTTCTCGGGAGCCACCGCATCCATGCAGTAGAAGGCTTATTTAAATGGCATGGAGCATGGAGTATATGGGTTTTCATGGCTTTCTGACGCACTTTCGGACGCCACTGTTCCAAAAGAACCAGTGAACAAGTTCCGAAACTTGAGTTGGACATCCCTTCCTCCGGTTCCCCACAATTGCCACACCCACGCTGCAGGACATGAGCCCTGACGTCCCTGATGTTCCGTGTCCCGTGCCTCGCAGCCTGACGTCCGTGACGTCCTGCCGTCCTATCTCCCTGGTGTGCCGGACGCGCCTTCCCTGGAGTCCCTCACGTCCCGTCCCGTCCTTCGCGGCCCTGATGCCCCTGCCTTCGCTGCTACTGCTACTACGACGACGACGACGACTACTACTACTACTACTAGCTGCTGCTTGCAAGTCAAATTTCAATGCTTGCGGTATTATATTGAGAGATAAGAGCAATCCATCAAGGACTCAACATTTGTTATCGAGCTCATCACGGAGCGCATCCTTTAAATCTCTCGAGCCGAGGGTTTGTGTGCACATATGGTTTAGTCAATGCAAGACTGTGACTGCAGTTCATGCGCTTTTTGTTTTGCGTCACTATGCCACTCACTTCAATTCAATTTCCATTCATGGGCCACCGTTGTCCACTTGAGAATGAACGATGGCCTATCGAGCAGGCGGTCGGGAACTTGACAGGACTGTTGTGCCTTTCCTGTACCTACAGTCAAGCAAGTCGAGGACATCACCCGACTGAATTTCTCGGACGGTATTATTTAGGTCCCAATTCTTCCCACCCAGAACCAATGTTTATTTTTTTCTTTGAAGTATGAGAGCCTGGAGGGCGGACCAACACGAGTCTTTTCACCATTTTGCTAGTTGGGCGCCGTGCCCGTAGCAGTTCGTCCGTAGGGCTTGTGAGCAACCATGATTTTACATCTCAGTGGAGGAAACCGGTGCGGCCACGTCACTCACGGCCAAGATCCGTTCCAACTGAGTGCAAAAGGAGCGTGGTCCCATCGGAGAAAAAAACAAGCGGCAGCTTGATTCCTTTTTGGAGCGTCTAAGGTAAGAATATCCGGCATTCTTATTTTTAAATGGTTGCGACCCGTGAAACTTCAAGAATAGTGTTTGGATGCTCACTGATCCATGGAAGACACATGGCGATGTTTTCCACGGCGCCCGTTTGTTCCAGCAGTTTCCAGATCAAATTTCGTAACTTGCGGTGATTTTCTTCAAAGATGACAGCAACCCATCAAGGACGTGTATTTTGTTACTGAGTTCATCCTTCAAATCTCTCGAACCGAGAGGTTGTGAACAAGCGTGATTCCACGTTTTTTAAATGCAAGAGGCTGACTAAACTTTGGGTATGCTTTCTTTTGCTGCCACGGATGGTATGCCTTCCTTTCTTTGCAGTGAATTTGAATTGCCATGTGCCTCAAGCTGTGCCAACGGAAGGGCATTGTAGACTCCATAGTTTGTACCTACATGTTTTTACACAGACTTTCACGTCCCTGACGTCCCGTCCCTGACGTCCCGAGCTTCCACGTCCTGTCCTTCACGTCCCCCACGTCCCTGACGTCCCGTAGCCCCACGTCCTGCAGCACAGGACCGGCAATTGGCAATCCCCGCGGTTCATGGGTACCATGAAAGTGTTCGGCTACTACCATGGCTACTACCGAGGCATCCGCTGGAGACGGAGCACATCTTCAGCCACGTGTCACCCAAGGTGAAGTCGTTGGTGATGCAGCTCTTGGATCCAGATCAGGCGCCAGACAAACCTGCGTGCAAAAGCCCTGGATCCAAAGGAAGGGGGTCGTACCCATTCTTTGGAATGCCTCAGGGCATGGGGAAGCTCAAGGATGTATATAGATGCATGTATTTAGTATATATATATATATACACTAGAGTCACAATGACACCTACACCAGGATGCGGCAGATTTGCTAGTGTAAACTCGTGATTGTAGTAGACCCATTTGAGTAACATTTTGAGCTTGACCCCACCTCACATTTGCAGATAGGTTGTCAAAAAAAGCTCTAGCAGTTCGGATCCAAGATGTTTCACCTTGGAATGGGGAGGAAGAAAACAGAACCAGGACGAGCATTTGATGAACCAGATGCGACATGTGAAGGGCACCTCTTGAGAACTCATTGCATGAACTTGTGAAGGGCAAAACCCGGAGAAGTGACTTGGCAGGAGAAGCGGCTGACTGTGGACCAGGCGTTGGAGCGACTTGGCACATCCTGTTTGCGATGGCTGCGCTTGGCGTTGGAGCTGGATCAGTCGGATACCAGTGACATCAACCTTCTGAAGCCAATGGCCAAGCCGGGCATGAACCTTCGTGTGTAGGTAAAAAGTCGGAATGAGTGAAGCTAGATTCTTAAGAATGATCAACATCATCCCCTTACAATATTGCGCTTCCTAGCATTCCCTAACCCTAACATCACCCACCACAAATGGTTTCAACATGTGTTTACATGTCGCCACCCCAGATCACCCCAGGCTCTCCAACGATTCATGTTTGAAAGGGTGCATATGGCGCATATGGACCTTCCCGTTGTTCCCAACTGGCGGCCAGTGCTCCGCATGGCCCCGCATCCCGTTGCTCCCAGGCTGTTTGAGATCGGCGACGGGCTCCTATGCTCCGACAGCCATGGTCGTCTGCCCTTAGCCAAGATTCAACGCGTGCGGAGCCAATCTTGGAGCCCCTTGGTGGACGATGGGGGATATTGGACGATGGGGGATCGGATATATACAGCAATGGTCAGGGCCGTTTATGTTTTTTTCTTTATATAGATATACTCTACTAATAGTTGAAGCTCCACAAAAGTATTGTCAAATTGTTCGTGCTTCCAGCCAGCCTATCATGCTGAAGATAAAAAGATCGGGCTGCTTACGCACATGAACAGGCTCAAGATCCATTTTCTCAGAATTGGTCCTTTTTCCAGACCACCTCGTGAAGAGAATACTGTCACATGAACCGTTCCTTTGGACCATGGCGTTCCGCCCCACCGCTCAGGCTTTTGCCCAGACATGAAGCCACCAGAGGCTGCTTGGAGGGTGACCTCTGATGGGAATCCAGTACTGTAATCAAGTTCGCTCGCTGATCTAATCCAATGCAAGTCTTGGATGACAAAGAAATTGAGTCCCATGGCAAAGGATTTCAAGACTCTTGCTGCTTGCTTGCTCCACAGTATGGCACTACTAAGCCCAGTAGCCAGTAATTACTGTATAGTACGAAGTACTGTGGCCAAACATAAATTGATTCTTCAAAGAGCCGAAGATTCTGCCTCCGTGTTTGTTGCCTTTGCTGGAGACGGCTGTGAAATCACCATAGTAACCATAGACTCTTCTTCTCCATTCCACATGGAAAGCATCCAATCTCTTCTCAAGCAAGCTTGCTGGTGCTTTAACCTTTGGGGATTTGTGGAGCTTCGTAGCATTTCTTCAGCTAACGATCCCATGGTCGTGGTGCCTTCGAGCTTCTGTGTCACAGAACGAAAGCTGCAGGTGAAGACTTTGTACCTCATCCGTCACGGAGAAGCAGCCCCTTGGGCCGATTCGGTGCTCCGGGACTCTGGGGATTCTGTGGAGGTCGCCTCCACCGCCTGTCGGACCACGAATCGTACACCTTCGTCAGGTGCACAACATCCAAGAAAGGCAAGCGACACAAAGCGCCAAAGCGCAGGCGCCGTTCGTGCACTTCGTGAGATCCAAGTGGAAGAAAAACGATCATGTCCCCAGCCCAAGTCGTTTGGCGTTTCAAACGGGCAAAGCCGACTGAAGCTCGCGCGCCTCACTTCAGCCGGAGGCCATGATGGAAGGCTTAACGCCGAGCTCCAAGGAGTTCCAACAGCGGGTGGAAGCCGCCAGGCGCGGACAGAGGGGGGGTTGCAGGGGAGGTGCGCGAAAGGCACCGATGTATGGGTGCGTTATTCAAGTGAAGGTGAACAGATGGAAGAAAGACCGAAGTTCTTAGCATTGGTTTCTTAGGGACGGGCGGAATCAGCAGACCAATAGCCAATAATTTGGGAGGTGGAGATTCTTCAATCAGACGCTGTTTTGAAGTGTTTGGCCTTAGAGATGCGACGTTGCTCTCGCTGTTTCAGCGGGTCGGTACTGTTCGATCTTCAAGTTTTCAGCGGTTCCTGGCAGTGATCGGTTGCCGCACGTCCGAACAGCCCATGGTGTTCTTGCCGTTCGCCTTGCTAAAGCAAGCCCCGCCCATGCCACGACTCGGTGACTCGCCTGGACCTTCCTCGGTACAGGCGACAGGTGCTTTTGGATGAGACCTTGCATGATGCAGCCTTATCCCCCAGCGGCAAGATGCAAGCTTTGGATGCATTGGCGGAGATCAAGAGGCTGACCATGTGCCCTGGGAAAACATAGTGGAAAACATCCAAGTCTAGGGGCTGGTTTGTTTGCCAGGTGTTCAATCAAGCTGCGTTCCGAGGGTTTGTCCTTGACATCTCAAGCCTTCAGCAGAGCTTCCACACGATTCCAAACGAACATAGCACACAACTGTCAGGAAAGAAGACCCGGTCGCGTTCAACGTTACGTTATGCACCAAAGGCTGAAGGTCCAGGTGTGTATTTGGCCTTAAAATAACTAATTCCTTTGAACGAACTTACTTTCCAGATACCTCCGCATCAGATGATGTCGGACGCCAAGCTAGGCAATCTGTGTCCTCCGGGTGAGAAAATCCCTCACCGAGGCAGGGCTATCCACAACCCACGGCCATCTATGTCTCTCCTTTGCAGCGGACCTTGCAGACGGCAGCCATCCTTTTCCCAGAACACCCTGGGATCCATGTCGACGGCCCAGATCGATGTGATTTTGCCGGCGGAATTGTGGCCAGGTGTTGATTTTGTGTTAGCTTGCTTTTTTGCCTTGGATGCGGCAACAAATTTAACATATGACAATCCGACAAAACTTCCGTATAGGGGCAAACCCTATACCGTTACCCTTCCCTGATTGAAAGTAACTCATTGCCATTCCAAAAGACTGGACACCAATAGGGGGTGCTTTCCAAAATCATTTGGGGTCTCCACTCAGACATGGCGGGTCTCCTCCACCACTCAAATAATCTGGTTCCCAGTCTGTGGAAGGCGGTGGGGTCTCCTTGCAGGTCCGGGAGGAGCTGCGGGAGCGGCGTACCGGGCTGCCCTGCGACGAGCGGCAGCGGGCGGACCTGGTGGCCATGCGGCAGACCTTCAACTTCATGTCTTTCGTGACTCGCTCGGCGAGTGAAGGTGGTTTTGGCGGTTTCATGTCCATCCGGGGACTTCGACCGGTCACAGGATTTTGGGTGAGAAGCTGAGGAGAAATGAGGAGAAGGGGGTGATCACATTTAGTCGTGAATCCTTGAGGATGTGGGTCCTGAAAAGAGGAGTTGCGCTGGAAACTTGAGGTGTTGTATCTCACACGGGGCTTCCACGGCAGTTTTCCTTGGTATTCCACCTTTTCCACTTGGTCACTGTCCATTTTCAGCCGTTGGATAGCACAGCCCAAGGCAACCAACAATACCCGTATCAACATGACCCACTCCATCCACGCTGGGCTCAGGACGAACTGAGGAGTCACGACCGCCACTTTCGACGGGCACTCAAACTGGCTGAGACGCAGGAGGCACGGACGGTTTGGGGAGGCGAAAAGCAAGAGGAACGGAACATGGGCATGTTGTTGGGTTTGTCATCCATGATGTGTTTGTACGGGACATAAGCGTAGCAGTGCTGTAGGAGGTACTCGTAGCAGTATGTATGTGCACTGTGCACTGTGTATGTGTTCATTGGTTTTGTTGCTGTTTTTTGAGCCATTGAGGATCCAAAGTGATCCAAGGTATTTGGATGTCCATTTGTCTTTCTATCCTGTGCGCATGTTTGTCACCGGTTCACATACATCATACATCTGCATGGCGCCAATGCGGCACCCATGATGTGTTGGATGCAGCGTGATGTGGAGTTGATTGGTTGATCAGAGTTGGCAAACAAAGGCAAGGACCAGACTTTTTAAAGAAGGCGATGGAGAGAGAGGGGGTAGAAAAAACAGCTGGCAAAGCGAGGCACATTGTGTCAGGTCTGTCATATGCAAATTGACCAGAGGCCTAGGCGGCCTAGCGCCTCTGTGTTTTTGTTGCGCTTGCTCCATGTTTATGCACGGAAATGTGATCAACTCCAACACCCAGTGCCGCCAGGACAAGGAGGAGCTTCGCGGTCGCACCTCGGAGGAGCCCAACGTACGCGCGTCAAGCGCGATGGTGCCGGGTCCGGTGTCGGATCCGGCGGGTTCCGGAAAAGGAGCTGAACATCCGTCGTCCAATCAAGGAATCAAGCATGAGAAGCTTCTTTGATATGCACCAGAATTGGACCGTGCAGAAAGACAGTCCTTTTCAGACTTAGTTTACCTTTGGGGGCTTGTCATACGAAGCTCACTGGAGCATGAGGTGCTGGTGTCTTGGTATACAAACGGTTCATTATATAAGTTAAACGTTAAGATATAAGCCCCCTTGGTTTTAGGTGATTCTTGGCTGTGCCCTCAGGGCAGACAGTCGTGATTGAGAGGTACTTTGCCTTTAACAGAGCAGTTACTACCCGAGAAAAAGGACAACAAGTATGCTTTTGGCTTTGAGCAGCTATGTGTTGCTATGTAGTCCAAGTGAGGACTGTCGAATGGTCCATGGTTGGAGAGTTGCTGACCGATCTTTGTTTGCCACTTCGCTGCCTAAAAAAGGTCAGCGCCAAGGCGCAAAGTTCATTCACCAACCGTTCCTGTATGTTGCTGTGCTGCGTGGCTCAAACGCAGATGGGGCAGAAAAAACAGCTCAAAAACTCTTGGCACACGAGATGTTACAGACCAGAACAACTGAGTTTGGCTCCTGGAAATCTCCCGCACAGCCCAGCGGCTGTGCCACCCAGCGGCTGCGCCATGCCGGCGGAAGGTGAAGAGGCACCGCGTACACAGAGCGTGCAAGAGCAGGTGCAAGGGGCGATGGCAGTGATGCAGGACAACATGCGTGCGATGGCCGAAAGGGACTCAGGTTTGACCCAATTGGAGGCGCGTTTTCAATGTGGCGATCAATTAGTTTACTCATGGTTTGTTCATCACTTGCTCATGTTCTGCTGTAAAGTTTTGTTCTCCAGTTGGCAGGCAGTCACCACCTTTTTTCATACCCTTGTTTCACCCGTTGTGGAATGCCTTTTGTGACCTTGTTGCTGTGGAACGACCTCGTCGGGTATCCGGAGGCACGCACCAACGACCTTCAGGGGGCATCCAAAGCCTTCAATTCAGGGGCCAAGCGCTTGCAGAGGCGAGCGCTACGCGTGCGAGGGACGATTTTTTTGGGAACAAGTGGAGTGGTTTTTGTTGATATCAACCGCGGTATGAATGGGCGTTTTTGATGCAGTACCAGAATGCAGGGCAAAGTGGAACAAAAGAACATGATCTACGGCCTCAAAAGAATATACAACACATTACAAAACCATTTCCTTTCACAAGAAAGTTTAGACTTTACATGAATCTACCTATCCTCTGTCTAGTCACTCTAGTCCTCCCTGGGATACCAAGGCACTACCAGTGGCAGAGGTACAAGATGTTTCTCATGATCGGCGCAGCCTTGATTTGGGCCTTGGCCTGCGTCTTGTGTCCCCGAGAGTGCTCCGGCCAGGGAATTTATTTGAATCAACGGTTTGGTGGTGTTTTGCCACTGCTATGTTTGTTTTGCCAATGATGCGTTTGGGGAAGTCGAATTTCAACCAAACAACATCGAGCTAGTAGTTGAGTAGTTTACTTTCAGTGACCCTCGTCCACTCTTCTCACAGAAAGACCAGCATGTGCACATGAACATAAGGTACTTTTGGCCGCTCATGATCATCACCTTGGTCATTGGTGGCGCGGTGATCTTAGTGAATTGGCTCCTGAATCGCCGTGATCAACTCCGTGAAGAGGAGGAGAACGTGGAGCTGGGTGAGTCTTTGGCACGTGAAGGCATGGAATGAGATGTGCCGAGTACCGAGAACGAACGTTTGCACAGAGAACGAACGTTGGGCGGTTCAAACGACGGGGCTATGAAAAGCAGTTGATGCTCCCCGATTGATATATAAGTGTTAGATGAAGAAATCAGAAGGAGGCGGCTATGAGAAGCATGGAGAAAATAATTGAAACTTATGATATCTTATGATGATGCAGTGTCCACAGACCATAGGGAAGACAGAAGGCAAAGACACAAACACACGTGTAATATACATATGGAAACTATCCAAATTTATCGTCCTGCTCGTGAGGGGGCTACTAGATGTTCCTTGTTTGAATCACGCCCAGATGTGAAATTCAGCCTTGACCCTAGCGACTGCCCGCTGTCGCAGAGATGAAAAAGAGCCGCGGATTTGCTCATCAAGGGCGTTCAACCCACCGAAGTGGAGGAGAAACGAACTATCGGAATCCAAATCCTCCAATTCTCCAATCCTCCTTACGTGTTGTCCAAATCCACCGATTCTCTCATTCTTATATTGTATTATATTGGAATCCTTTTGAAATTCCAGGCATGCGATCCTCAACTCACTCTTGTCCCACCCATTCGATTTTCGTCAATTTGGTTGCTTCGACCACTCCTTTGGGGCTATCGTTCAGCCGCCTAGGCACTGCCCTTTTGGAGGCTTTGATGAGGGATCAGGTGCCACAAACGAGACGTGCTTTGCAAAAATGACGGGCGACTTGATTTTGGTATGTTTTGATCATGCGTAGCGACAATGTTTGAATGTCGCCGTTGGCTTTCTACCATGTTTTGGTGCGCACAGACAGCTCAGGGACTCGTGCTCATGGACAACGTTCATCATTGGGTCATTGAATGTTTGTTTCGTTTCGGAGGATCTGTGATGGCGCTCTGGCCACGGCACCACAGGTCATTCGGAATGGAGGATTTGTGGTCAACCACGCCACAGGGCATCAGTCAGGGCATGCTGGTTTAAATCCCTTTCCTCCGAACTGAATCACTTGAAGCGCAACATAGCGCAACACTTTGGTAAAAGGAGACATGAACAGTATGGATTGCCACAGGTGGATTGCCGCAGTATGGCCGTGGTGACGCACAAGGGTTACTTGCCTCTTGGCTGTTCGTGGAGGAGCTTCCTGCGACTCCATGAGTGACCCCTCCACCTGCACCGGTCGCATGTCCAGGGATTCTCAGGTCGGGTGAGCATTGGGGCCATTCCATGTCATTCCCTTTCCTGGTCTTACAAGACCATATGTTCTGGTATGTGAGATGCAAGGTGGAAGGAGAACTTGGACACCTTGGTGTAGCTGAGCGGCTGAGGCTCAATATATATATATATATATATATTTTTTTAACATATATATATACATCTATATATATATGTATACGTTTGTTTACCTACTATTTGGGTCTATTTTGCGTTCCTTGGAAAGTTGCATCTACTCTGCATGGTGTTTGTACCACCTACGTCTTTTGACCCTTGGACAAAGATGACAAAGTGCAGTTCGATCTGGGTGAAGCAACGTAGGTTTCAGGTAACAGAGGCTAGACATTGAGGCTTCACTTTCCTGTTCTTGGGGGATGGTTTCAGGGCAAGATGTGATAACCACGGACAAATAATACTTAGAACATCTTTGAACCTATTTTGGAAAAATGTATCCTATTTACACGGCTGGAGACATTCTAAGTGTACACTTAGAAGCCAAAAAAACGAGAAATCGCTAGCCGTGCACTTCCAGTGGTTCCAAGTGAGAGTTCCTCAAGCTATTCAGGGTTGGCAGGAGACATTATTGTTTCCAGGTGGTGTGGCCGAGCTTACGGATTTGGCTCATCTTGATGGATGTTCTAAGCGCGATGCTGCACAAAGGCTCAGACTTTAGCTACTATGTCATAGCTGGTGTGATATCGACGTATCTACATGGCAAGCTTTCCCGGGCTCACTCAGGGTTGAAAGCATCATTGGGCTTCAAATCCAGTTCATTATCCTTTTTGCTTTCATATTGAAGCAGGTTCTAATTATGGTGCTACTCCAAGGCCACATTGAATGTAAAGAATCACATATCTAAATCTATCAACATCTTAAAACAATTGATGATCTAGCAGGTTCTAAGTGTGCGATCTCCAAGAGGTTCTATGTGTCTATTCATCACTGGTTCTATATGTCATTTTTTTGACAGATTCTAAGTATTAATGATTGATGATTGTTGAAGAATACGGTTCTAAGTATCCGGCGGTAACTATAGTTTCAAAACTAAATCTGTCTCAGACTCAGTTGATCGGACATGGTGGTATCTCAAAGATGTGGACTCCAGGTTCCAGTGCATGCTGGGGTGATTTTCCAACGGCTTCCATCAACAGCTCCTTTCGTGGGACAAGACCTATGCCGGGTTACCACCACCCGACTTACTCTGAGAAGTATGGCTGACCTCATTTGATAGATGTCCCTAAACTAGCCATGAAAAAACATAAACAATGCTCGAACTATTGGGAGAGGGCTTTGGCTATCCTTGTTTGGGGGGAGTATGGCTCAAATCTTTGAAAGATTCCAGGATGTTCGCTACTTCCTCCATGTCTTTTGAACTCTCAGAGGGAAGCTCGTTTCTCCCGTTAGAGGTGATCCCCTCACTTTTCCCCCTCACAGTATGAACGAAGAACTAATTTGCCACACTGAGAGAAACCAATTCGATCCAATCCTTCCTCATACGACTCGTCACCAAAGCTGAAGACAGCGAGGCGGGAGTTAGAACGAGGCCCGCTACAGAACCCGGAAGCGAAGGAGCTGCAGAGATGTGACACCCATTCTGTGGCCAAACAATGCTGTTCTGGGCTCCAGGCCGTACAGCCTCAGAAGGCATTGAGTTGCTTCTCTAAACCCTGGTCATGATCATGTGGCAGGCGGGATTTGAAACGCTCACGATCGGATAACCCCTTTCCCGAATAGAAGGTTTGAATGTGTAGAGACCTCAAAACCGTGGGTAGACTCGTTTTCTAGTTAGGGTCCAAGAGTAGGTCGAGTAGTAGAGTAGGTAAGACAGAACAAATCATCGCGCATCACAGCTTGTTTAGATTGTTTTTTCTCCGCAACTGCGAGGAGTTCGGCAACTGCGAGGTTCGTGTCTACCAGGCGCCCGTAAGCCGCTTCGTATGTGAGCTTAGTTGGATAATTCAGGGGAAGTTCATGCGGGAAGTTCCGGATTTTGTTTACTTTTGCAAGTATGGTTTGGTGGAACATGGTTCTCCATGTTTGGCAATGACCATGGGGAAAAAGCAGGTGTTTGTAAATTGGTGGTGTGATCTAAACTGAAAGTCGAGAGATGGGCAAAGTACATATGCATAACCTGGAAGATCATGTAGTTTCTCAAGGAAGACGGAATTGCAAAGCCAGGTCAGGAAGCATCTGGAGGGCCCAAGAAAGACAGCTTCGCTCCTTTGAAACTACATACTATATCATACTATAACATACTATCACAATAACTTACAACTATACAATATAGTCTTATAACTGCTTGTCATACAGTAGCCAACGCCTCGGCTACGCCCGCACTTCAGCCAAAGACCTGGACGTCATTATCCACCACGTGTCACCGGCAGGTCACCTTGCCTGCTGAAGGTGCAAATCGGTGCATTGAGCCGTTCGGGCATCGAAACGTATCCTGCGACGAGGTCCAGCGAGACTAAGCTGTTGTTCCAACATCATTTCACGGCACAGCGCAACAGCGTATTGGTGCTTGACTTCACTTTGATATCCCCGATTGGTGCTTGGAATTGAGTGGTCGGAACGGGGATTTTTGATGCGCTTGAGGCCCCTCCACCGTTGTAAGACGCGCTCCTGGAGCGTTTTTGTGCAGCACGCTGACCCGCTGGCAGGCGGCATGATGGCCAAGAAGCTGCATGGATGATGGCGACAAGCAACGTTGGACTCGAAGAATGTGCCTGGCAGTTCGATTAGTCACAATGCCGGAGAGTCGCAGCTCGAGACAGCGGAGCTTCTTTTTCCAGTGGGCCTTGGGGAATGACAAAAGATAGGTCGTAGAAGCGAAATTCCTCCGATGCGTTCTGTGGCGAACGATGTACCAAACCATGCCTGTGCCCAATGGTCTGAATTTGTCGTAATATTTGTGTCAACTGATCGCACGCTTTTCCGAACCATCATAACACCGTCCGAAATGATCAGATTAAAGAGTTTGAGCCAAGAGTGCCAGGGGCAAACGGCGAAACGGTGTTATTTCCTCCCAGGGGTGTATGGTGTGTAGGCCCAAAATGAGCAACCGGCTGTGGCCACGGTCAGAAAGTTGCTTGCTCCTATGGTGCCTCAAACAAGTAAATAACTTAACGTTCAGCAGTTTTCTCTCTCCCAGGTGACCCAGGTGTTGCAGAATTTCTCTCATCAACTCCTACATGTCCATGTCAATGGGTATATAGTTGATGATAGTTGCAGGACATTGCTTGTAATCAGATGATGACTGAAAGCTGCACTTCTGATTGCTCCCCCAGACTCCCGAAAGCATATGCCAATCTGAAAAAAATCAATGAGATACCGTCTTAATTCCAAAGAGGACTTAAAGAAAAAGACAAGTATCTATTCCTCCATTGGCTACTCCTGGGCCCTGTTCCGATTTTCCTGCATCCGTTTTCCGATTCATGTCACGCACACAGCTCAGCTCGGAACTCGGTGCGCTGATTCAGGACCGGTGCTGAAAGCGACGTAGGATGACATAGGACGGGCTCCGACTGCATCTCCGTGGTGGCTCAACGATTCCTTTTACAAGCTAGGATTCTGTTTTCTTAAACTAGGCTCCCTTTGTTTGTATGTTTTGAATTGATTTTCTAGTTCTACTGACTCAACTGACATACCATTTTGTACAAGTTTGCACAGTACACTTACACCCTTGAACTGTACACCTGACATATCAAGACATGTTCGGCTGCACCGTGACAAAGTGTTTGGTCGATGACTCTATCACAAGCGAATAATTACGGATGATAAACAAGCAAATCGAGCATGCCGTAGACTAGCCTAAATAAAAATGGTTGCTCATATAATATATATATATATATGTTTGACTATGCTGGTGACGCCAAGAGTGGACCAATGTCAAAACATAGTCTCCGTCTCAAATCAACAGTTTCCCGGCATCGGGCCTTCACATAAACGCGATACTTTTGCTTGATGACACTAAAGCATTCTGAACGAGATGTAGTGTGATGTGCTACTACAGTAGTCTGAACGAGATACTGTGACATGACCTACTACTTAAGTAGTCTAAACGAGATAGGGCCTCCACAAAATAGATAGTTTATGTGAGTTTAGTACCAAATAAATGTCCCCATACATATTATGTTAAGTTATTTTTAACTATTTTTGTTCGGTGCTATATATGATATATATATATATACACATACGTGTTTTCAAAACATTATATGATCAGACACGTTTGGTGTCACACATTTCCTCTATCTCTTTTTGGAGGTTTTCTGGCTCCCCTCAGGAGCCAGCTAGCTCGCAGCTGAAACTTGGGGGCTTTAGGCAGCCAGCCAGCCGTGGCACCGAAAACTACATTGAATGGTGAACTTTCACATGGTGTGTTATTGGGTTGGCCATGTAGAGCCGGCTGTGCCGTGCTGCTGCGAATCGGCCTGACTGAGCCGGTGCTGACAGGTTGATGGAGTTAGCATTGATTCAGAGTCAGAGCCAAAAACACGTAGATTCTGACAGAATCTGACAGCACACTGGCGATTGCACATAGTGATTCATCCGTTTCACTTGCGTCGTGACCTAGCTTGGAATCCCCGAAGAGAGCCATGAGTCTGAATCTTGCCTCTAGGATCCTCTTGGTCGTGGTTGAGTCACAGAGTTTGTTCATGTGAGGTCCCCTTGGATAGGATGTACTACAAGAATCCATAGGGCTATATTGCAATATTGGCCTGAAAAACTTTTGAAATTGAGAAGTTTGCCTGCTGGTTTCGGGGGCGTAGCACGCCTGAATCAAGAGTGGCCATGATCCGACTCTGGTATTTTTATGTCCAGCACCAAAAAAAGGCTGTCGTGAGATGGGCTCGGCTAGTGATTGGGGAGTTTGGTGTTTGTTCGCTTCATTTTTGCTTCTGCACGACAACTTTGCCTCTGCGCATTGCAAACTTAGCAGAAGGTCTCCACTAAAGAAGTGCGCTAACTTCCAAATAAGTCACCTCATAGATGGATCGGATCAAACTGCGAAAATGATGCATGCACTGATATATCATCAATCAGATCTATGATCTATCATTTCATCTCCTCAGTCTCTTTAAGGCCGATAGGAGATACGTAGTAGCCATTGTCAAGCAATTGGTTTGTATCGAGGTCGGTGACCCAGAAGCATCTTCGGACTTCGTCCCGACCCTTTGTTCCGAGGCTCCCGAGGGCGAATCCTCATCCACACTTTCTCATGAAGCCTGGAAGCCAAGATTTGACCTCAAAACAAAGTGAGGGTGACTTCTAGAAGGGACCAGGACGTGACGAAGCCCCTTGAAGAGGCTGATTGAAACTGAGAATTATGAGCACAGCTCTTCAGGATCAGTGTTTGATTTTGAGCCATCATGGAAACATCCAGTTTGTCAAGAAGCTTTTGAAACTGCCTGTTGTCCAAATGTGCTGCTTACACCTCGCTTGATTCAAAACACGAACAACGTGGCTCCAAGGAGCAGCTTCTTCGCCTCTCCCCAGGCGATTTCCACCAAACGGCCCAGGCTCTTCGGAGAGAGTCAGACATGGCTCACGTGAAGTCCTCAGTTCACCGGTGGACACCGGGGCCCCCCAAGAATCCCAGACCTGATTCCTGGCACGACTGGAAACACCTTGAGGAATACGGAGAAACCGATGGAGTTCCTAAATGCATGACTCCATGTTTCGCTATGTTCCAGCATCACCTTATCATGACTTCAGAATGCTTCAGATGCATATACTCTGCGAATGGAAGTGCAGCGACACGTACAGTGCAACTTGTACATATATATGTACCATATGTACTTTGGCTCAAGGATCAAGCGACTAGAAAAGGTGCGGTTTCCGTTCCGACGCTACGCCGCTTATGGATCGTCAGTGATAGCTTCAAACTTCGCTGATTAAGATCCACTCGCAGGTTATCAGCCGTACGCGCTCTTTATAGCCGTACGAGCTACACGAGACCAAGAACAAGACTAGTCATTACAGAAACCTGCAATGTCAAGCTCAGGAGGAAATGGAAGCGAACCCTATTCATTCGCTGCTCCTGGTGGTCCCAACACCATTTCGTCACCAGACTCTACAATGGGTACTGATTCATCAGCAAATGCTGACGTTATCACTATGCCTACTGGATCACAAATCTCGGAAAGATCCGTGCCACCGGCTCGGAATCTGACCGATCTTGCACCCGTAGGACCAAGAAGATCGATGAGAGCTACAACAAGATCTACATCGCCTATAACGTCTACCGCGAGATCCCCAAGAAGGAGTATAGAGAAGAGACGTGACGATGATAGAGGAACAAAAGAGCAAAGAAGAGAGATTCAGCTGGGTGAAGAATTGAGATCGGCGAGAAACGCATACAATTTTCTTCATGAAGAATATGAATGCATCCAAGCCGGATACTCACGACTACACCACGAGGCTGAAGTGGAGTTCAGGCAAATGTCTGACTACAACAGGAAGATGCAGGAACATCTACAAGAGATGACACAGGAAGATGAAGGAGCGACAATAAGAATTGAAGAGCTCGAACACAAGCTACGCTTGGCGGAATCGACAGCTGAACATATCTACATGAGATATCAAGAGCTTGCACAAGAAACTCATCAAGAACATTCAGAGCTTGAATCTGTGAAAGCAACGAAGGACAGAATGTCCCAAGAGCTTCAAGCAGCAATTGGACACATCCAAGAACAGAATGAATCTTCATTGGCGATCAATAGAAGATCAAAAGCCATTCAGGATGAGAACACAGCCTTCGTCGGAATAGCTGACCAGATACAAGCTAGAATGATTGCGCTACAGGATGAGAATGTCAACATGCACGAGGTGATCCAACACCAGAGAGAAGAACAATGGAACAGTGAGGTCAGGGAAAGACGTCTTCAACACAGTGTTCACTCATCTCAAGATCAGAGCAATCAGGAAGCTATGGTTATTGATCATCTACGAGGTCAACTAGCTATGGCACGTGGAGCTGAACTCAACGCGAGAGCGGAGATAGAAGAGATGGAAGTGGGCATGAGGATGGAGATATTTGTATGCCAGACTGAAGTCTCTGCTAAAGAAATGGCAGAAATGAAGGCGAGCCACCATGAATACGAAGCAAACGTCGCAAAGGAGGTTATCGCAAAAGGAGAAATATTCAATAACGAAGTCCTAGAAGGTTCCATCCGTGAACGACAACAGTTGAAAGACGCCAACCTCGCTCTATCCGAAGCCAACGCACAGCTGAAAAGAGAGAATATGATGAGAGCTCCTATGTTCGGCGATGATGGTGCTGAAATTCAACAGAAGATCAGAGAACTGGAGAATGCACTATTGGAAAGCCAGAAGGAGAAGAATGTCATTATGGAAAATGCGAAATTAAAAGCAGAAGCACGAATGGCACCCATAGTCTCTCGGTACAGCAAGCGTCCTAGTTCCAGAGACCGCGGGTTACCAACCCACGCGTCCGAGGAAGATGAGATTCGGAACGCAAAAGAGGAGGCGAAGCACTACAAGGACGGGTACAATGAAATGACAGAGAGCCGAGATGAGATGTATGAATGGTATGCCGAAACCCACAATGAGTACGCCGAGGAAAGGGAGAAATCAATTGAGCTATCCGAGGCGAACAAATCATTGAGGGACAAGATTTCAG
Organism: Durusdinium trenchii; assembly: GCA_963970005.1. Taxonomy (NCBI): domain Eukaryota; class Dinophyceae; order Suessiales; family Symbiodiniaceae; genus Durusdinium; species Durusdinium trenchii. The sequence goes on from CAXAMN010020335.1 coordinate 568,081, forward strand.
AAGCAGAAGCATCCTCTTCATCTCATCTTGCACCGGCAACCTCTACAATCATGAAAGTATCGAGGAAGGAAGAATCAAAGATAAACGTTCCGTCATGGCCCAGGATCAATGATCTTGGACTATGGAAGGCAAATCTCATTCAATCGATCATCATTGCGGCCAATGATTCAGATCAAGAGCCCTGGATCGACTGGATCAAAGAAGCCATGGACGATCCTGATCCGGACAAGTTTGTCGACTCAGGAGACCAAAGATTCCATTCAATCGATGCCAAACTCGGCCTAGCTCTTACCAAGGTCGTCATGGATGCGAAAGATGATGGTTCAGGTGTAGCTATGAAGTTGAGGACGAGGATCAATGCAAAAGGGAGAACATCAAGCCTCATAAAGGGAAGAGAGGTCCTAGCCCTGATCCTTATGAATTTCAAGACAACATCAAATGTGGAAGTCTTATATACTTCAATGCACCTCTACCAACTAGAATATCAAGGAGACAAGAACTTATCGTTGTTCTTCCACACTTGGGATGAGATTCTGGCAGGAATGAAGCCCGTTGACGTCCCGAGCGACGAAACTCTTCGGGATCTCCTATGGAGAAAGATCAGGAACTCAAACCTCATGGCATACGACATCAGCGCCTACAACAGCATGAACGACGATGATGCCAAGAAGACATACAAACATCTACGTGATATGATCAGAAGGCACATCGAACGGCAAACTGAAGACAGGATGATCCTGGAAAAGGAGAAGGCAGTGAAGAATGTGGCCAATATCTTTCAGAATCTCAAACCAGGCGGACCTGCTCCAAAACTGAAAGCTGCACCAGCTGATCCGAAGAAGAAACCAAAAGGGCAACAAGAACAGGTTGTCTCAGAAGACGCTGCTGCAGTGAAGCCGAAACCCAATCCCAAGAAGCATCCTGAAGACAAGAACAAAAAGGGAAAGGGGAAAGGTAAAGGTGATGGAAAGGATCGCAGCCGAAGTCCGAGTACAGACAAGAAGAAGATACCATGCAAATTCTTCGTGAAAGGTAACTGCACTATGGGGAAAGATTGCCCATTCAGTCACAAGAAACCCAGATCACCATCCAGAGGATCTTCTGTCGGAAAGAATGACAAGCCAGTATGTTGGATGTGGATTCGAGGAACTTGTGACAAAGGGAAGGATTGCAAGTTCTACCATGACCCAAAAGCCTCTCCTAAGAAAGGGATATCTGCACCAGCTGACTCAGGAGACGATAGGCCAAAGCCCAAGGCAAAACCCAAACCGAAGCCTAAGGCGAAGCCTGGAGCCCCAGCCATTGACGGTGAACTCTTCATGGACGAATCCGAAGATGAAGGGATTGCTGCATCCGCCAAGGCAAGAGAAGGAGGTGCAAAAGTATCCTTTGATGAAGAGACTTGTGAGATCATGTTGAACGAAGCGATCTACTCAGTCAGGAACAAATGGAAGGTAGTAGAAAGGAAACCTCTACGTCCAGACATCAAACGATACGATGAGAAAGAGCTCACCTGCTACACGAGGAAAGAAATCAGATTTGAAGAAAAGGTCGCAGAGGCAAGAGGCATATTGATGGTCCCCTACACTGAGATCAAAAGGGTCCGAATACCAGTTGGACCAAAGGGTGACCTAGCGGTCACTATGTCTTTTGACGAAGATGACGGCCTAGTTTTCCATCATAAAGTCATTCCTCATGTATGCGAGGGAAAGAAAGATCATGCAGACACAAAGACATTGTCTATTCCAGCCAAAGGGTCAAGAACAAAGTTCATCATGGACACAGGATGTGGGTATGATTTGATATCGAAAGGCAGAGCCAAGAAATTAGGTCTGGAAGTGAGAGAAAGCGACCAATCAATGTCATTCTATACCGCAAATGGAGTGACATCCACAAAGGGAGTCGCCGACATTCATTTCGACGAATTTGACTCTACCTACTCCCCATTCGTCTTAGATGAGTCTCCTTCAGTACTGTCTGTTGGAAAGAAATGCATGGAGGAAGGTTACACATTCATATGGCCAGCCTGCGGCAACCCGTACATGGTTTCCCCGAACTACAAGAAAATCATGTTAGAAGTAGAGGGAAACATCCCATATATTGTCAAGGGCAGTGACTTCTGTAACCCCACCGACGATGTAAGGGCGGAGATGATCGCAAGGTTCACCCTAGGAGAAGGTGAAGCTGATTACCAATCGGCTTTCATCAACTGTGATGTGGATCCTCAAGGCGTCATGTGTGATGATGACGACCTCCCTGTGATTGAGCCTCCAAAAGTCAAAAGACGAAAGAGGAATAAGAAGTTCAAGGCATCTCCTGGAGAAGAAGATGAGGTAGGATCAGATGTCGCCGGAGACAGTGAACCAGAAGCTGACGATGATGATGCAGATGACATCGAGGTGGATATTGTTGACGGTGCAAGCAGAATGGTGAGAAGAGGAACTCTGAAAGCAGATGCCAGGAAAATCGAACATCTACTCACACACCGTTACAAGAATCCCTACTGTGAGTCATGCATCAGAGCAAAGATGAAACACTTCAAGACGCATCGAGGAGCGTTCAAGAGAAAGCTCAAAGCTTTTGGGGATCTGGTTACCTTTGATTTTGTCGATACGAGGAACATCCTTGATCAAGGGATCAGTACTGATCGAGAGATCTTCGTCATTCGCGACAGGTACACAGGCGTCATATGGGCCTATCCGTCGAAAGAGAGGTTTGCCAAGGACGTGGTCAATGCAATAAACCACTTCAAAGGATTGAAGAAGATCAAGATTGCTTATGCCGACAAAGCCCCAGAGTTTGAGACGGCTATGAAGCAGCTGAAGATCCCATTCGATCATTCTCTACCGAATCATCCTCAGAACAATTCTCTGGCGGAGAGGAACAATCAGTTCATTATGATGACAACCGCAACTTGCCTCTTGGAAGCGGGATTACCACCATGTTTCTGGAGCTATGCAGTAGAATGCGTCAGCCATCTTTTGAACATTGAGGAAGGAGAGGACGGAGTGAGCCCTTGGTACAAGCTACATGGAAAAGAGTTCCATGGAGAGAAGATCCCCTTTGGTGCAAAGGTCTTCTTCATGCCGAGCAGTCAAGGAAGGATTGAGCAGAAGCACAAGTTTGATCCCAAGGGAATCCCAGGTATTTTCGCCGGATATGAGATCAAGCCCGGGATGAACTGGTCGAGACAATATAGAGTGTGGAGTCTTGAAACTTTTGCACATCAAAGCCTTGCATTTGATGCCAATCGTCCTATCAGAAAGCTACTCACACCACAGCTCACGGAGACCCTGGTATTCCTCGCTCCCATCGAATTCCCGTTGAAGGAAGGATATGAGAAGATCAACAACACGTTGGAAGGCATGAAGATCCGTGACAGGAGAGATGGAGAGCCAGAGGTCGGAGATCCTAGTCGAATGGTTGACTATGGAGATTACGAACCAAGTGAGCGCAGTATGGATTTTGAGGAGCTTGCGGAAAGGGAGATTAGGGATGAGGACGACGAAGACGCCATTGAAGATCATGAAGCAGATGATGAAGAACGAAATGATCCCGGTGGTGATGATGATCCAAAACCTGATGGCGGTCACTCCAAAATATTGTCCAAACCTGCCAAGGCGAAGGTACCACCTTCGACCGGCAGGGAAGATCACCCGCCAGTTGGAGATCCTTCAATGGAACACATGTCCGTGGGAAAGGCAAGTGATGGTATCATCTACTTGAATGATGATGGTGAGACCGTGAAACTGGACAGAAAAGGGGATCCATATAAGGTTGGATCAGACGGAAGAAGGTTCTTCAGGTCATCACCGAGACCAAGATCAAAATATACTCCAGAAGAATGGAAAGCGTTGTCTCTATCTGATAGAGCTATCGCTGAGAAGAAAGAAGCTCTCGAGAAAGAAAAGATGAAAGAGAGAGAGAGTAAAGGTGCGGGATCCAGCAAGGACAAAAGGAAGAAGAAAAAGAAGGAGGACAAGGATGATGATCCTAAGGACGTATCGCCCAACATCTTCATCGATCTGAAGAAAGATCGGACGCTGATCACCGATGACGATGACATGGGGGGCTATAAAGTCCATCTTCGGCATCTACACTTTCCACAGAACTCCCAAGCGACGACGATTACTTAGTCGAATGGGAGGAATGGACGAGTGTGGAGAATGGGTTCGGCCCACGTGCTACTTGGGATCCACTCAATATCATTGATGTCAACAATGGAGAAATCCTCAATGATATGGCAGTAGCATATGCAATGCCAACGGAATCCAATAGATGCACAACCGAAGATTTCACAAAGAACTTGAAAGATCATCACTTGTCATTTCCGTCAATGCCCTGCATCAACTCGATCTCCAAACATCGAGAAAGATACACATATGCCGACACAACGAACCCGATGAGTGCTTATCGGAACCTGTTCAATGCAGCAGTCTCCAGACCTGTTAGTCGAGCAGAAATGCTGAAGAATCCCAAGGCCAAAGCCTCAATGAGAAAAGAATGGTTGGGACTTCATGAGCAAGGAGTGTTCGACTTCTCTGTGATTCGGGAGTATCACGACGTAAAACAAGAAGCGCTCACTCTGAAGCAGGTCGTGCACTTTGCAGGGGTCCATGGCATCATTGTGGAAAAGAACTACCAGTTGCCAATGAGTGATGAGAGACGAAAATTTAAGGGAAGAGGAGTATTGCTAGGAAACAAAGTGAAGAATCAGAATTGGGAAGCAGCTTTCTTTCAGGACTTGGGCAATTCACCAGCGTCCTTTGAATCTTCTAGATGGGCAGATTTCTATGGATGTGTTCCCGGACATTCGGTCAAGCTCGCTGATGCGATTCAGGCATACATTCAGGCTTCTCTTACGGGACCGCCCTGTTGGGTCGAGTTACCGTCAGACGCGTGGCCAGATGATGTTGATGTATCAAAGTATCATCGACCAGTGGTACGCCTCCTCAAAGCCTTGTATGGACATCCGGACGCAGGTACAATGTGGGAGAAGCACTGCGATACGCAGGTGCGCCAACTTGGCTTCAAGCCAATTGGTGATGAATGGCCATCAATGTATTTTCATGAAGGCCTGAAACTTCTTCTCGTTATATATGTGGACGACCTGAAACTTGCCGGACCAACCGAGAACATGACCAAAGGATGGTCTATGCTACGAACGAAACTCAGGATTGAGCCCGAGACTGATCTTGGACTTTATCTCGGCTGCATGCTCACACGAGGAGAGTCCAAACTCCACGATGGAACAGTAGTCAACACCGTCTCATACAACATGGAAGGATTGTTGAAACTGTCCGTCGAGAAGTATTTAGACATTGTCGGTCATGATACAAAATTGAAGAAGGTCACGACACCAAGCGTCCCAGAAGAAACCAAATCTCATCCCGCACGAGCACCCGCTCCAGGGAAAGAGGCCGTTACGTGTCCATGGTGTGCTAACACCTTTGACCCCAAGTATTCTGGTAAGTTGCATTCCAAGTCCGAATCTGACGTCACTCCGGACGATGGAAACCGTGGTTCTTTGGCGCCACATGCAGCGAGTATACTCATGAAGTTGTTGTACGCTGCCAGAATTGCTCGATTCGATCTATTGAGATCAATCAACATGCTGGCCAGGAAAGTGAATAAATGGACCAGCAATGATGATGCTCGTTTGCATCATCTCATGTGCTATGTCAACAGCACTCTAGACAAGCGCATGATTGGATGGGTTGGCGATCCGATCGCAACTCTCTCAGTCGGAATCTTCGCTGATGCTGATTTTGCTGGTTGCGGTGAGACCCTTCGTTCCACGTCGGGCTCTCACATGCACGTACAAGGTAAGCATACACGATTTCCCATTGCTGGAGGGAGCAAACGTCAAGGATGTATCAGCCATTCAACACCTGAAGCAGAAATAGTCGCGGCGGATTCCACTCTCCGCAACTTTGGGATACCCTCCATCGGCCTCTGGCAAACGCTCTCGGGCAAAGCTCCTGAAATATTGTTCCATGATGATAATCAAGGTATGATTGGAGTTGCCAGAACCGGGAAGAATCCCACCATGCGTCATCTTGAACGCACTCATGGGATATCCATTGTCTCATTGCATGAACATTTTCAACAGGACCATTTCGTGCTGCTCTACGAGATCTCCCACAAGATGTGTGCTGATATTCATACAAAGGCCTTTCGGACTCCACTTGCGTGGCGCCGGGCTTGTATGTTGATCAACCTTCTTGACCCAGAGGATTTGAGCTCCAAAGAGTTGGCTGACATGGTCTCTCCATCAGTCGATCATAAGAAAATCGATCATCAAATCTTTCAGACTAAGACGGATGACATTCCTAATTTCCCATACACTCAGACTCCGGTCTTGCCTCGTGCAGTCTTTGTAAAAGGAATGACAGGAAAAGAAGGTGTCCAGGATCTCCCCAATGGAGATTGCATCTATGTCGTCAAAGTCCCAGTCTATTATCGTCGCTTCCCACCGGGTCGCTACATACCGTCAGACACGTGTCGGAGTACATGGGTCCTTGTTAATGGTTCCTGGAATTGTGTGGAACGAGAAGCTACGCCACTGCAGCAAGCCTTGCGCTTTGATCATTGGGTCGAACGTGCATGCTTCCTGTATCATGCCTCCAAGGCATCCTCATCTCCAGAGGCGGGCGCCTGCTTATCTCAATCCCCGTTCCTGGCCTTAGCCAATGTTCCTTGGGCTCCAGACGCTGTGCTACAGTTTTCTATTGCCTCCTTGTCGACTGATACAGCTTTGCTCCAGTCACAAGAGGTTCCTCTCAACACTTGTCATCCTGCCACCCTTCGTGTGATCAACACGCTTTTACGTCTTGTTCATGGGGGGAGTGGGGGGCAGGACGGTGCATCAATTCGCGCTTTCGGTGCGGTGCAAGACCATTTTGTGCGCCTGGATTCGAAGGAGAAAAACCCAAAAACAAATAAAAATTACCGAGATGAATGGCGACGCGATGGCGACACACTCACCCGAGTGCATAATGTGCCGAGAACACAAGAGTTTGTCCCTAGTGAAGACTCACACTGTCCTGTCCGGCTGTCGGATCTGTCTGATTATCGTAGGACTGAGAAGTACTACAAGAGCGGTAAGGACACAAAAGTTGATACCTGGCGTTTCAAGGGTAATTCCGTAGGTAAGGACGATCCATGGATAGGAAATACAACATTCCTGATCGTTTCCAACGGTCACGGACACAGCCCACAACATGAAACGACAGACAACAGCAATAACAAGCAAAAGGGCGATGTCACGGCGATTGCAACAGGCATACAAGCGTGGGGGATGAACACCATTGCCCACGAGCACATGTTCATTGCACAAACAGCAAAATATGTTGCAAGTGACACACCTCCGGGAAGAAAACCCGTGTTGCATTTGGTCTTACAAAGGAGATCAGGACGGTCACACAAATATCAGTTCGAACTCCATCAGCAAGACGTCAAGGGTCCTCAAGATATCTTTGATAGATGCATCATGCTACAAGAGCTCGAAAGAAATGTCCCATGTCTAGTCCTCATGTGTGCTGAAGAACAGAATTGGTTTACCTTTCTCCAGACTTGTTTGAAGAAGCAATTCATGAACATCGTGACAATCACAGAGGACGACGATGCCTGCTCTGCTTATGGCATCAATAAAGTGAAAGCATGTGTCCGGTCCAGTCTTGATTGTGTCTTCTTTGCGGGTCCTTGCACTGGTGGTTCTGCATGGAATCGCTTGAATAGGACTGTAAGTATAAAGGCCGAAATGCAGATTGAGAAACATCAAGAGTTGTATTGGTCGTTGTGGAATTGCTTTGCCCATGCACTTGACCATGTATTCGCAATAGGAGCATGTGCGCTTACTGAGCTACCTAGAAGTTGCGAGTATTGGAGAGATGATAGAATGACAACTCTGATAGAAGGCACGGAATCACACGTACATGACTTCGACGGATGTATGTATGGCCTCGCAACTCATTATGGTCATAGAAATATACCCATCAAGAAGCCGTGGAGGATTGTGTCGTGGGGGGGTGCAGTTTCAAAGTTTGATGAAGAAGTGTGATCATAAACATCAGCATGCACCTTGTGCCGGAAGAGAAACGAGAGTAACTCAATTGTATACTCTTAGAATTGCGCAGCATATGATAGAGACTTTGAACAAACGTGCATTGTCATTGTGGAAGAAGCAGCATGTGACCAGCCGTGCTCCTGTGCTTTACGATTGGTCGCGATCGCCGCATCCCTCCATGTCAAACGGTAACCCATGTTCAGAAGTCAATATCAATAAAAGATTTGACAAGATCATTCAGTCGGTTCACGATTCTAAGAAGAAATTCACTTGTGAAAACAACCATGACACTCATGATTCATGCGCCAGTGTCATTACCTTTCACAATCATCTTGAGCAAGATTTTGAGATCAACCAAGCTAGCCATTTTGGTGCCGGCGTGATCCAGCAATTTGCCAAGAAGAAGTTCGCTGAGTTCCATCCAATCACTGTTGGGCTGTCACCGGCAACCCTACCACAAAGGGGGAACTCATTAGCATTCGTGAGCCATTTCTGGAGATTGACAACATCCCTACATCGTGGAGATTGTGTAGTCAACATGTTCCGTTCTACTGTTTATGGGGCCACAGGGAGGAGCATGGCCTCAGCCAAGAAGCTGAAAGAACACCTCCAGAAATTGGATAGCAGACGAGGGGAGAGTCCTACACTTGTTCCTAGACAGTTCGTCGAGGACATGGACCCAGGACAAGCTCTGCAACTGGCAGAGAAGTGGATGGAGAGAGGGGTACCACCCGTCTACTCTATCAGCGCTTGTTATTGTGCCGTTGAAGCCAAGGGTGGAACCATCCAAGAGCGCCTCGTGAGATCCCTCAGAGTGTTGCTCAGCAAGTATGACCCAGAGACGGACGACGGCAAGGAGGTAACAAGGGCATTCTTTGCTGGAATAAAGAGGGTGATCGGCATCGTCAAGAGTCAAGAGCGACAGGTACGACCAGAACACGAACCTCTTGGGCCGCCACCTCCTCCTAATCCGGAGCACTTTCCCTATGAGGCGTTTGCATCCAATGATGTTTGGGACAGGTTGGAATTATTTGCAGACAATCTCTTGGCTTTATTCATGCCGGAACCCTTCAACCAAGAAGCACCAGTCAAAGGGATGTTGGCAGACCTGAATGAGAAGGTCGCCAAACGAGGCATGAAAGGTATCAATTCCACTGCGATGTCAAAAGATTCACTTCTAGACATCACGAGGGACGGGTACTTCTATGATTCCATGAATGATCTGCATCACAGGATACCCATTGAAGGTCGTAGCAGCAACTACATGGCAATGACCGGCGAACATTGGGAACGCAGCTGCAGATACATCAGCTTGGCGGGTGCGTCATTGGGATTTGCGTTGAGGTTTCACAACAAGAATCATCCCGAAGATCTCACATCTTTGACTGACCTCATTCAGATCATTGCAAAAGGGCAATCGGGAGGAACCTTGGAAAGATGTGCCGCAATCAACAATTTCCAGTGCATCCAAGCGTTGTATCAATGCATTCATAGGCATGTCATTGAGCACTCTGCCATTTCCCTCAGATCTGAAACGAATGCGCAGATGCTCGCTGCATTCCAGCATTTGAAAGAATGGTTTCCAGAGGTGAAACCGGATGTGTGGACAGCAGGTTACAATGTTCTTGGTGCTGAACTAGGAGTCCATCGAGACCTTCTCGCAAGGGACACATCGATCAGTATCTTGAATCAGTACATTGCAGAGCTCCATTTATCCGAAGCCAACCTGGATGAAGAACCAGATCTGGAGACCTTGGGCAAGCCAAAGGAGAAGATCTACTTAACCTTCGAGAATCCCTCAATCGGACCACCCAATCTGAAAGATTTCAGTGCGGTGGAACCTCAATGGTTGTGTCAATTTCGGATCCATCATGCCAAGAACAAAGGGCTTAGTCAGGATGAAATCACCAAACAGATGAGGGAGGAAGCAAGAAGGGCAAGAGATCAAAGTGGAGCACCAAAGAATCGTGATGACTATACCCAGACTTTTGGAGGAAAAGGAAGTTCGGTACCACCGGGCGGTCCTTACACTTCATCTAGTTCAGGTCCTAGGCCACCTTGGGAAAGGAACAATGAACAATGGGATCCTTGGTCATCCGATGTACCTCATGGAGCGTATGATGTTCCACGACCTCCACCGAAAGCTCCGCCAAAGTGCAAACCCATGCCGAAGCCGAAACAGCCTGCACAGCCAAAAGAATGGTTTGTCACGCTTCCTCCTGAAGGTGTGACGACTATCGGGTGCAACGGTATGGACTACCTTGGCAAACCCATCATATTCAATCTCTGGACTTATCGAAGCAGTACCACTGCTTACGCTACAGCTCCGTTTGCTGGTCCTCGTACAGCCGAGCCAGGAAGAGATTGGAGACAGTATGTGAGAAGGCTCACGTATTACGTCGGGGTGACTTTGGGTGGAAATTATAGATCGAGTTCATCAATGGGGCTTCAACCTCTCACCGATTCTCATTTGAGGACAAAAGTGAACGAGAGCGATGGTTTTTGGACAAAGCTCTATGTTGAGATGGTTGAAGAGTTCGATCTGACAAGTTGTTTTCAGTATCCCTCAGCAAGGGCCATGGTACTTATCTTGAAGTTGAACGATGTGCCAGAGGAGGCCGCATATCACATCAAGTTCCTTTCATCCAAAGTTGGGTGCCACACCGAGGAGAAGGACAAGGTGATGATTGACGGGGATACAGGAGTCATGGATGTTGATCATTTGAGTGGCCAGATTAGAGGAGTCGGTACCGGACACACCATTCTTGTGACAGACCTTGACTATGCGACTAGAGCAAGTTCGTCAAAGAAAATCACGACGATGCAGTACGGTATCCGAACTGAGATGGCATTCGAAAATTGCTGTGTATTCCAAGTTCAGGGAGAAAGGCATCAAGACATCCTGGATACTCTTGATAGAGTAGTCGTTTTCTTGGAAGAACATGGACAAGATCAGGGGGACGGTACAACCGTCCACATCTGGCTGTGTCTTCATTGTATGTTTCCGAACGGCAGCACACTGAGGTTGACCGAGGCGACATTCAAAGAGTTCTCAAGGAAGTTGGCTGAGAAGGTCCATTCGATCGGACAGCTCCTGACTACTCCAGTATTAGTGAACATCCAGCCAGATTCAAAGTTCTTCGGGCCAGCAAGATATGATCACAGTCACATTGTCACCGACATTGTAGACCAAGTGAGACGAAGTGGTGCCTTGGCCACCAAATCGTCACGTACCTGGAAAGCTATGTACTCAGTTGCAGGTGCTCCCAGTGCGAACTATATCACAGGCGGCGACAAGAACAAGATTTGGGCTGTGATGGAGAAACAACTCACGAGAGAAAGGGTCATCCTATTGTGTTCAATGAATAAAGTTCATGTCAGTGCTTTGAACAACATGGCAGAGGACGAGATCCAGGTCCCAATTTCTCAGGACAACTTCGACAGGTACTTGAACGTTGCTATGTCGGCGAGTGATGGGCAACCGAAGAAGACCAGCACGAAGCATACTGTTGGTGGGAGCTTCAGTCAAGGTACCGAATGGAGGGACATCAGATTCGTTCTGAAAGATCCGGAGCCTGAGGAGGACAGGATGGAATATTGGATGACGGGAAATCGGAGAGTTGAGAATTACAAAGCCACTGCAGATGCCGCACCATATCTTTGTGAAGATTGCAACAAACATGATGCATCCGAGGATTGGAACACACACAAAGACAATAGAAGCCATTGTGTGAATTGCAACTTCAACTTTTGGTGTGTTCAGAGCGGCACTCCCACAATTCAACAAGAAAGAGAAAGCATTTGGGAAACTGCAGTGAGAGTTAGAGTCCTTTGGGAGAAGAATGCTGAATGGAACCGTTTGTATCCAGCGCAGAATCTCCGTGAATTCATGGTCGAGGGTGCGATGATGCTATCCAGGAAGAATCCGCCTTGGATTCAAGGAGCATTGAAAGCTATTTCGCATCATGGTGGAATCAGAGCCCCGTCGGAACTTGTGGAACAGTACTGTACCCAAGGGAAGGGATCCACTCTTTTCATCCACCGAGACTATGATCCAGACAGTGAAGACTATGGCTTCCGAGCGTATATGGACTATGGGAATGTGGCGTACCACGACTACATCCAATATTTCTTCACGCACAAAGAGTACCAGGACGTCTTCTCGTTGAATGAATATAGGACTGTTACAAATTCTGAGCTTGCGGGCGATACCATGGAGTTTTGGACTGGTGTTCTCGAACTGGCCGGCATCTTCAAAGACACGCTGTTCGAGGATTGGGCTCAGATCAATGAATGCAGAAGAGGTATAGAAATGTCTTTTCTTCACTTCTATGCAGCGAGCCGAAAATCAATCAATGACAACACCAAGAGGAATAAACCTTCAGGGCTCCATGTTACAGCTGAAGAACAAGCCTGTATCGATGCCGTCATGTCCAGGTATGCTACCAGACCAGAGTTCAGGAGAATGGTACGACTGGCCATAGCCCCAGAGCCCAAAAGAACGTCTACGGAAGAGCCTGATGTAGAGATGAAGGATGGCGAAGTCGACCCTGCGAGTACCACTCCAGGAGTCGAGGAGCCTGAACCACCTACGCCTGAGCTTGATCCGCAAGACTACAAGGATGGGGAAGGTCGTTCAGTATCCCCGACGAAAACATGGTCGCACTACCCGACATCGAATCCAGATACTGAAGAACGGAAAAGAGCTGCCAAGCGCAGTGGGCAAGGTACAGCAACCGCTTCCAACTGGAAAACCGCCTATGACAACCTCAGAAGGGTCAGAGCACGCGCAGTGAGCCAAAAGGTGTGCTATTGTTGTGGTTCAAACCAACATCACCTGGCTATTTGTCCCAACACTGAGAAGAAGGACGAGTTGATGAACTCATTCTCTCACATGGAGGACACTATGCGCAAGTGCTTCACCGAGGACGACAAGGCAATCATCCGACGTGATGTTGAAAGCCGAAAGAGGAAAGCAAAGTCATCCAAAGACGTCGAAGACGAGGACTACATGGATGTGGATGATGAAGATATTGAACTTCCCGAAGAAGAACCGGAACTAGGAGGTAAGGTACCACCTCACTCTCCGAGAGCCAAAGGTAGACCACACTCGTCAGACTCTGCAAAAGAGGAATACGCGAAAGCGGTCGAGGCAACCAAGAAGGCCTTTGGGAACGCCAGTTTCGTCACCAGATTCAAAGAGCCCGTCGACCTCTTTGACATTGCCGATGACAAAGAAGGAGGAGAGTACAGGGTCGCAAATCACAGGGTTGATAGATCAGGTCCTAATGGAAAGTGGGAACTTGATGCACTTATTCAGGAGGCTGCAGCACTCGGAATAAAGATGCCCAAAGTGAAGGACCTTGCTCCTGACCCACAACAAGTTCAAAAGGTTGGATATCGGCAGATTGAGGTGACTTGCGATAGAGGAAGCATCGAGATAATTCCACAGTATGGAGTTACATTTTATGTGGAGTACTGGAATGGACCGAAGAGAGATGCAACTTTCACGGATCCACCAAAGATGAACCCAGCAACTCGCATCGACAAGTTCAGCGAGGAGAGTCAGCGGGTCAACGAGGTTAGCCATAGACTCAATAGACTACTCAGGCATGGAGTGGGAAAGCATAATGGGATTCAATCGCACCGCGGTCGAAAACCTCATGTGTCCCCGAAGTGCAATGAGGGTGGATGTGTGAACATCGATGAGATCCTGGAATATGACCATGTCTTCAACGATGGTGTCGATATCAGTACTATCTCAGATGATCAACGTGAGCAAGATGTCAAGACAGAGCGATACCAGTATTTATGCAAGGCGATGTGGCATGCAAAGAAGTTGCAGAACAGAGTACGCTATCAGATTGCCGCCATTCGTATCTCAAGGGAGGATGTCTCACTCGAAGAGGAAAGGCAATACTGGGCAAACCTCATGTATTACAGCACAGATGCACCGTCATTTCTGAAGCATGAACGTTGGATCGTTCCTTGTGCAATTCGAGCTGTTGCCTCTCACAATTCTGGAAGAGAGACTGTTCTTGAAGAGGATGTGTCAATATATCCTGTGTGGACTTCACATCTCATTCCAGAGAATGTGGCAATGCAGCTTGGAGGAAGCTTTCACATGACATCGCTTTCCAATATTGAGTCAATCATGAAACTAGGAATTGTCCCTGGTGGAACGGAGGGATATAGAGGTAGTGTTTTCTTCAACCACTTTGCGCCGTGGGATGATCGATCATCAAAGATTCTGAGATCAAGATGGCCAAGAGTGGGAATGCCCGTTTGCCTTTATGTTCCAATCATGACTTTGAGGAAGCTTGGGGGAAGAATTTCGGAGAATTCCTACACTGTTGTTTTTAGAGAAGTTCCATGGAGATGTGTACGAGGTGCTTGGTATTGGGACGACTACGTTCAGGCATGGAGGAGACTCCTGCTGGGAAGCACTGGAGAGCAAGTTGTTCTAGCGGCACGTCATGGACTTTGGGTTGCTCAGAAGCATACCATCCTCGAGAGAGCCGACGAAGTCACGAAGTCAGCCTCGGCGACAGATGACAACGTCCAAAAGCTCGTGTCCCTTATCGATGAAGTACAATTCGATGACAATGGAGAGCTGATCGAGGATTCCATCAGTGAGGAAACTTGGGACGAAATCATCTCCAGAACATGTGAAGGGTATCGCAACGTGGATGGCAATATTTTGTGTCCATCATGTATGCATTTGACTTCTTCATCTTTGTCCGTGTGTCTATCTTGTCAAGGCAGGCTACTCTCGTGTGGTATTCGCAACACTGTCATTTCCGATTCACCCGTTGATCTTGTGAGCGACGATGAAGAGGAAAAGAAGGAAGAGAAGGAGCCTGAAGATGATGATCAAGATATCTTGGACCAGGCCACTATGGACGAGATCAGAAAGGCTTGGGAAGAAGACATCGCTCAAACTGAAGCAGCTGACGACGACGAGGACATGGACAATCTAGATCCTTCCAAACCGTCTGATGGTGCAGAAAACTTCAAGAGTGACAATGTCGAGACCCCATCTTTCAATGAGGACGAGATCGACTACGGTCGTGATTCTGATCTAGAAGATGAAGACGAACGAAACGTGATCATCGAGATCCAGAGGAGCACACAACAATATGAGGGGAAGAAACGTCAAGATGGTGAGCCCGAGGATGAAGACGTCACCGACGACTTACATCCGGAGGCGAATCGACCGATAGATCGTGATGAACCGGGATACTATGCACAGCATGGAGCGACCGAGTTCAATCCCGAAGAAGGAAGAGACAACGAAGATCTCCCCATCTATTGTCGAGTACCGGAACCTCGAATCTATGCGCATCAAGAGAGAGCCTACTGTCAGGACGTCTCCATGAATGCATCGGGTTTGATGGATAGGTATGTGGTCAAATGTGTGCTGAACATGATCTCCCTGATGTACAAGAGCTACTATTGCACCAGCCTTACCGACTTCAAAGCAAATTGGAAAAGGAAGCGTCTGGATGTGATAAGCAAGTTCGGTACAGAGGATTTCACTGAAATCGATGACGATGGGAGACCATTGGATCCAACAGATGACATGATGAGAATCTTTGCCAACGAAAACAAGATTACGATTGAGGAGGCCTGGCACCGATTCAGAGGAGAGCAATTCATTTGCAAGGTGGCACTCGTGATCCTATCATTTGGTCATACTCCGTACTCCTTCAAGAAGGAATATGGCAACTTCGAATACTCCACCAACTTGACTGACGTCCAGCTTGAGGAGTTGAAAGCGAAGAAAGCCAGCGCAATGACTGAATTGGTACAGAAGTGCATCCATGCGATTTATGGTTGTCGGACATATTCTTACTTTAGAACCGACGTTACATCACCCAACCACAAGGTGATCGATCCTCTGGACATCATGTACTCGAGAATGAAGAGCAAATGGGAGAAGTCTATTCTGCTGATCATTGATCAACATGAGATCAGGTTGCCCCCACACGCTCAGAATGTCGTAGAGTCAATGGCCAGAAATCCCAACATTGGACATACAGAGAGATGGATGAGCGTGGTAGAACAGAAGCATGTTCAAGCTCTTACCGATCGTCTAGGCTTTGGAGATAGGGCCAAGGAGATTCAGGGCAAGAAGAAGCAGGCAGCCAAGGCAACAGCTAAGTCAACATCAACGACTAAGTCTGAAGCGAAAGCAGCATCTTCGTCAAGAGCTGAGGCAAAGCCAGCATCTACACCCAGAACCGAGGGCAAGCCGTCGTCAGCACCAAGTGAGGAGCCAAAACCTTCAACAGCACCTAAGAGTTTCGGGCCCTCATCAGCAGAGGAGAGCAAGGCGAAGGCTGCTCCAAAAGCCAGACCGCATGATAAATCACCATCCAGTGCTACCGATGTGTTTGAGCAAGCTTTGCAGGAAGATCTTGCCGCCAACGCACATGCAGCAGAAGGTACAACTTCTTCATCATCCCGAGGACATTCCAAAGGAGGAGGCCAATCTGGAACATCTTGGAGGCCGGCGCTAACGCAAGAACGTCGCGAAGTACCTCAACCTTCTGAAAAGGGGAAGGGAAAGAGCAAGTCCAAGGGAAAGTCCAAGAAGGGAGAAGATGATCGGCGGGATGCTCAGGGCAGCTGGGATCATCGTGGATGGAGAGGTTATCGCCAGTGGTGATTTCTTTGAACGACTATGAGGATACCATGCAAACCAGGGAGGAAGTCATTCACCGGATGTCTATCTGACCTGAAACGCTGTAAGTGTATCATTGCAAATCATCAATCCGATTTGATACCATGAGCATAATGGAAGGCAGACAGTCACCGACTGTCTCTCCGACTTGCCGTTCTGTAAGTGTATCCAAACCAAAACCTACATCTTTTGAGAAGTGTGAAGTCAGTTGCCGATGTGACATCTACGTGGAAGTCACCAGTTCGGATCTACATCAAAGCGATGCTCTTTTGAGTGGATACTGAGCGAGGCCTCGTGACTGTCTCACTTGTTCAATTCGATTTTCATAGGTTCTGAGCCATAGTTGCACACTTTATATGTAAAATTCCGCTTTAGTCCAGCATGTTTCGTAGTATGAGCCTCATATGAGTCTCGCGGCAAATCATACAATTTCTTTTGTCGCACTTACATCCCTAAATTTTCGTGTGTGATCGGAACATATTGTTGCCGTTCACATGGGGGGTGCGAATGGAAGTGCAGCGACACGTACAGTGCAACTTGTACATATATATGTACCATATGTACTTTGGCTCAAGGATCAAGCGTCTAGAAAAGGTGCGGTTTCCGTTCCGACGCTACGCCGCTTATGGATCGTCAGTGATAGCTTCAAACTTCGCTGATTAAGATCCACTCGCATACTCAATATGCCTCCATCATGTTCTCGCGTGGTCCGTGCATCGTTGAGCCACGTCGAGCCTGTCAGACACAACACTCCAAAGTATGACAACTATAGACACACGCACCTTCTTTTTCTGAGTTGTATATACGGCCAAGTTGCTCGTTGGGTTGCTCAAATAATGACCTTATAATCTCTTAGTAGTCATCAGTATATATTCCCACATGGACTGGGTTTCTACATGTCTCGCAAGCAGTCAATAGTCATATCCTCAACGAATCAGAATCTCACCTGTTGGACCAGTGTCCAGGACTCCTCCGGTGAAACTTGCTAGCTTGCGCTCCGGCCAAGGCTTTTTGAGGCGATCGTGCAGATGTCCAAGGGTGTGGCATTGATGAACTGCCGTTCGGATTGGCCACTTGGCCCGGTCTTGGCGTCCGCGTTCGGAGGCCGTATGCATTGTTTATAGGTGGAGAATATATAAGTGATCAAAGCAGGAACCTGAGGAAGGGTTGGACACAGGTGGAACTAACAAGTCTGAACAGTCGAACAGGTCGCCTCGTATTGCGGTTTGTTTTCAGAAAATGGTTGGTGTAGCTATGTGTAGCTACTTTGGATCAAGCGGTTCACTGATTGGTACTTTGCGGTGGGATATGTTGAGATGTTTCGTTGCAGCTACTTTGAGCCTGCAAAGTTGGATGATCGCCTGCAAAACCCTGCCATCCTTGTAAGAGAACTGCCACTTCGACTCTACCCAAGTCTTGGCACGCAGCCAGTTCTTTTGCAGGGATTCTTGGTGGGGTGCGGGCGCTTGCCACGTGGGAAATTTGCTGCTTGATCTCCTGGCACTTGCATCAACTTGGGTATGTGATTCATGAACTGTCACCTGCGTCGACTTGTTGCTGGACCTTTGAACACCCCAAAATCAAGACTCAAACTAACACAATCTTTAAAGAAATGAACACAAACATCCACTGCCACTGCTGTACTTGAGGCCAACAAGGGTAGGAGGGTGCCAGTCGACTCAGATTGACTCCCCGTCCGCTCGTCGTGTGACCAAACTCCAGTTCTAGGCGGTGGGCGGACTTCAACAACACCCAGCCCAGCATGCGCCAGGCTGAGTGGAATGGAAGAAAGCGTGGGAGGCATTTGTGTCCGAGATGCCATTCCAACTCACCTGGAGAAACCGGCAACATCTCACAACTAGGAAGGGGGATCAGGCTCGAAAGCCATTTTCATGTTTGTGGACCACCGGAGGGGTATTATTCATCATTTTAGAGCTAGTGCTTTTCTATGGCACTGAGCTCCGTTCGATTGGAGGAGGGGAACGTCGGACATTTGCGGAACTCGCCCTGCAGTAGCTCCGAAGAGACCCAGGTGGCCCAAGTGCAAGTAATTAGTATACAATATTATTATGTTTGTGCAGGAATATGGCACTGTTTGGCGGTGGTCCATCCGGATGAAGGACAGAATGTTTTTTTGTGATTTGTTCCTCGGGGCAAGCGAGTGGTTGTCGTCAATGTGTTAGCAGCACCGCACCAGAATATAGCGGCATAAAATAGCAGCGGCAGCGGTAACGGCCGCAGCAGAAATAGCAGTAGCAGTGTTGGTCGTTATTGGTTCTTGAAGTGGTTCTTGATTGATTTGGCTGTTAAGAAAATCCGTGCATTTGAGTCCTGAGTTGCTGTTTCCGGAGTCCATCCCCACGGTTCTTGCCTCATCCATCCATAATCCATCCCTTCCGTTTCAGCTGACACAGCTGCATTCTCCGCAGGCGTTGAAGCCACCCATCCGGATCTTAGAGGTCACTTGCCCCTTGAGGCGAGACCGGTACCGAGACCGAAAGGCAACCGGAAGGATCGATGGCTTTTGGAGGCAAGTGCTCTCTCTCTCTCTCTCCATTTATCTATCTACCTATCTACCTAGCTAGCTATCTATCTAATCTAATCTACTGTACTCTAATCTAAGCTAAGCTAAGCTAATCTATTCTATCCTATCATATCCTATCCTATCCTATCTATCTACTTATATTATATGAGAATAATGCGCCAGAGACTGGTCAGCTCGAGACAACATGCGACACCTGGATTGCAAGACCCACACCTGTGGATATGAGCCCGACTTTTTGATCTGAAAGATATTATCCATAAAGGAGAGACAGGATCACTGTCAGGATGCATCAGGATACGTTTCTTTTTTTTTCAGTGGACTTTGAAGGTCGTCGTGAACCTTTGAGGGATAGCCTCCCATCCGGTGAAAAGCCTCCCCCCCAAAAAAGTGTTTTGTCAATTTTTGTCATTTGCTTTGCTGGGATCTCTTGGGGCTGCTATGAACAGTTGGAACCGAGCTCCGGATCCAAGAATCTCCTCATCCAAACTCACGCTGGAGCCTAGAGGCTACAGGCTCCAGCGAAGACTAAGCACATGACAGAGATCAGGAGGGGAAAGCAGTCCACTATTTCGGCGCGTCTAACCTCCAGTCTGGCGCTTGTCCTCATGCACGCTGGGCTGTTTGTGACACTCGCCAGGCCGAAGGGCTTCCTATTGCCCGGCCCCATCATTGGGTGACTTGTTGCGGTGGTCGGATGTCGGATCGCTTGGGGCTGGGCGATCGGATGTCCGGTCACCACTCTGAGACCGAGATCGGACACCACCCCTTCCAGCAAGAACTTCCCTACCAGGAGAAGCAGAGGACCAATTCGGGGCTTACATGGCTGAGGAGATCTTCAAGGTGTTTCACCACACCTTGAGCGCATATACATGGAGAATAGACTTAGGCGATCTTAAGTGCATCTACCAGCACCCTCCAACAGTATTTGATAATATTTATCCTGGTGACAACAGTACCCAGAAACCACCTGGTAGGGTTCCCAACAGCCTCGAAGGTCCGTGTTTTCATTTTGCTGATGTTTGGTCTTTGCGTCATTGAACCATGACCCGCCTCTTTGGCTCAGCCCCGGTGGCTGTCCCAAAAAAACCACCGGCGGCGCCGTGTCGCGCGTTGGTCACGTTGCTCGGGACGTTTTGATCGCTGATGGCTTCGGAGTTGGTGCGGCAACTGGGCAGTCGCTGGACTGCAGGTGAGAAGGGTGAGGTAGTCGCTTCGGAACGCAGAAAAACGATCGCTTCGGAACGCAGGAATGTGATCGCTTCGGAACGCGTGTCATCGCTAGTAGGTTAGAGGCCATCGCTACTACTATGGAGGCCATCGCTAGTAGGTTGGAGGCCACAGTAACCACTAGCACGATTTCCTGAGTAACCACCAAAAAAACAAAAGCTGGTGTGTTGTTGTCCAAAGTTATCTCTCAGAAATAGGCGTTTGTCAACCCTTCCATGTTTTTGGGTTGTTTTGTGTTCCAAAGTGACACATCTTTTGTGTTCCAAAGTGAACTAAAGACCTGTGTTCCAAATTCCAAAGTGAACTAACACTTGTGTTCCAAAGTGACTCTCCGACCGGTGAGACGGGGGGGCATCCGACTGCATCTATGACAGGCGGAACTTGCATCATGAAGGTCATGCTTGAGAAAGGCTGAATGTTGTCAATTCATTGCAAATCTGTGCTAACCCGGTTGAACTAATTGTAATTAGATTAGATCATTTAGGCTACAATGCATGATATGGTAGTTTGCACATGGGAAACAATCGAGGACGCCACAATTTGAAGGTCAATGTCAATCGTGAGATGTGTAAATAAGATACTCTAAACTTGTCTCGGAAGCAGAAGTGGATGTTGACAAAGTGTGTGTGTGTGTGTCCACCCCTGGGCAAAGGGATCTCCACCGCCACCTTTTCCACGCTTTTCCACTAACTTTTTCAACCAGCAGGGGCACACGGCATCCATGACCTACCGTGTGCAACGAAGCTGCGGTCATGGATGGGAAGGGAAGGCTGATCACCTTCCTGTACCTGCTCCCAACACACTGACTCCAATGGTCCACCCTGCCGCTGTTCGTTGGTTCAATGGTTCTTCATGCTACCGCCCCCAAACCCACCGCAGCCTTACAGCCGACTTGCAGCCGCGCTGAGTGTCCGATCGTCTTTTCGAGTGCCACTGCAAACAAGGTTAAAC
>CAXAMN010020335.1:609481-694664 GCA_963970005.1 Durusdinium trenchii
GACTTTTTTTTAATTGGGGTCCGTTTATTAATAGGTACTCGGGATTATGCTGAGGAGATGAAGATGAAGGAAGCGATGTATGCAAGCAAGATCAAATGGTTATCAGAAGAGAATGAGGAGCTCAACAACCGATCCTATAATCAGGACAATTTCATCATGACCATCAGGGAGCAATTGAAGAGGGCGAACGAGGAGTTGACACAGGCGAGGATTCAAGGATCCGGTCGACCGTCTCAACCATCCAACGCCGAACTCAAGAAAGCCGAGGTCAAGGTGAACATGTTGGAAGAGGACATTCTACGTAAAGAGAGGATGCTGAAACGTCTTCAGGAAGAATTGATCGAATCAAGTGCGAGTGAAGCACAATTGAAGGTCGCACTGGAGTTGAAACCACCAAACATGGGATCAGAACCCTATGTGGAGAACGAGATGATGACCAAGCTTAGAGCGGAACTTGGACGTACCGAAAAGTCATTAAGGTCCGAGGAGAAAGAGGCAATGGAGTACTACGAAGGTATGATGCAGAACCAGCAGGACATGATGGAATTCGAAGCGCATGCAGCACGGCTCAGAGATGAGAGGAACAAGTACCGGAGGAGGTACGAAGAGGAGCGCTTGAATGCAGAGAATGCAGCCGCAACCGAACATGGTGCCGCTTCATCTTCTAGCTCGGGTGGCTCCAAGATATCTCGAAAGGAACACGAGAAAATCAACATCCCTGCATGGCCCAAGATACACGACCTGGAGGTTTGGAAATCCCAGGTTGTAGCGGCAGTCGTGACGGCGTCGGGCGACGAAAGGCAAGAAGATTGGATCCAGTGGCTCTCGGATGCCTTTAGATCACCATATGACCCATTTCTACTCGAGACATCAGGTGAAGCAAGATTCGCTAGCATAGACGCTAAGCTAGGTATCACCCTGCGTACGATCATCCACGCAGCAGGTGAAAGATCTCATGACGTACAGCTGAAGGTGAGGCAGATGATGCAGAGACGTGCGAGAGGCACAACCCCTGGAATGGTCAAGGGACGAGAAATGTTAGCGTTGATCGTCGATAGCTTCCGGAGTGCCGACAACGTTGATGTGATGTATGCATCCAAGCACTTATTCGATCTAAAGTTCCCTGGGGATAATCAACTATCCAGATTCCTTGGACAGTGGGATGAGATCATATCAGGTATGGATGCGGATGACATGCTTCCTGACAAAGCACTCCGCAACCTGCTTTGGGATAAGATTAAGGACTCCAAAGTTATGGCGTTAGATTTGTCCGTGTACGACAACATGTTGGATAAGGATCCGGATAAAACCTACCAGAAGTTACGAGAGATCATGGCGAAGTGGATACGGAAATCAATCGAGACCACAAACAAGAAAGAAAGGGAAAAAGCCTTTGGGAACCTCGTGAAAGCCACACCAGCGGCGGAGAAGAAGGACCCTAAGGCGAAACCCAAGAATACCAAGGCCGATCCACCGAAGGACGCCGCTCCAGTACTTCCTCAGGCTAATCCGAAGGACCACAACAAGAAGGACAAGAAGCAGGATCGTGGAAGATCAACCACGAAGAGCCCAAAAGGAGATCGTGGCAGGTCAGCGACTCCAGCAGATACGTCCAAGATAGGATGCGCCTTCCACTTCCATGGGAAAAACGGATGTTCTAGAGGAGATAAATGCAAGTTTAGTCACCAAGAGAAGCACAAAAGTTCTGCTAAGAAACCAGAAAGCCTCAAGGGTGACAGATCCAAGAGTCCTAGTGGCAGGAGCACTAGCCATAAATCAATAAAGGATCAGGTCTGTTGGAATTGGCAGAAAGGATCGTGCAAGTTCGGGGACAAATGTCGACGCCAGCATCACGCTGCTCCTGCTACAAAACAAGAGGCTAAAGGCAAAGCCAAGCCCAAACCGGCTGCGCCAGCCTTCATGCTTTGCGGAGACATCGAGAGTGATGGCGAGGACGCGCGACCCGCACTTCCCAACGTACAACGAGGTAAGCTGGCGCTTCGCCTTAAAGTCAGATTCGACGACCGGGCGAGTGTGACCACGTTTACCTGCGATCCTGGTAACGAGCTAAACACCCGTCCCCTCAGGAAGAAGAAGGATGAGGTGCAGAAGGTGGATACCGAGCTCATTTCGTCGTTGAGAGCCCTCAGAGTGAACAATATAGCTGCACGTGTAGCACATGCCAAAGGTAAGATGATGGAGCTATACTCTGCTGAGCACATTGCCAAGGCATGGATACAAATCACTCAAGATGAAGGAATCGAGGTGAACGTCGATCTGTCTGACTTCAACACCAGCGAGGTAGTAAGGAGGGATTCTGTCAACTATACGATACCGGGAGACACGATGTTCATGGCTGTGGAGAGGTATGATGGACCACCGATACGCTTCATCATGGACACGGGATGTGGACACGACTTGATCTCAAGAGAGAAAGTCAATGCCATGGGCCTTACCACCAAGGAAGGACCCAAATCCGTGAGCTTCATGACAGCGAATGGTGTAACTAGTACATCAGAGATGGTGGACATCAATGTGGACGAACTACCCATGATGTCCGAGGCACACGTGTTGGAGAGCACACCATCAGTCTTTTCCATCGGGAAACGGTGCATGGAACAAGGGTACTCATTCATATGGCCGGCAAATCAATTGCCATACCTCATCGACCAGAACGCGAATAAGATTCCGCTATCGGTGCACGACAACATACCCTACATCAAGGTGAATGATGATGACGGGAGATGTTTACCAAGACCAGACGGCTTGGCTACGATACTTCATCGCATACTGTCAGGTGTGGGGCATGAAGACGAGGCCACAGCAGGTCAGGAGGCACAACAAGAGGAACCTCCGCCCAAGAAACCACGGAGACGGAGGAGAAAGAAGAAAGGTAACCAGAGAGATCGGGATGATGAATCTGATATCAATCCAGCTGTTGCAGGCGCCGAAGGAGAACCAGAGGAACACGGTGATGACGGATATTCTCCTGAAGAAGAATATGACGGAGGAGATCCGAGAATCGATCGTGGTCACGAAGGTCAACCTGAAGAAGCCGAACACGACGAACACGGAGGTGATGCGGATTCTGAACGAGAGGAGAGTGACATTGGTGAAGATGAAGAGGGACTACTGGAAGTCGACGTGGTTGACGGGGAAGCCAGACTATCAAAACCAGGAGTGCTGAAGAACGAGGCGAAATCCATATTGCACCTGATGACGCACCGATACAAGAACCCATACTGCAAGTCATGTGTGAGAGCAAAGATGAAGCACTACAAGACTAGCAAGGGAGCTTTCAAACGGAAATTGAAGGCATTCGGTGACCTCATCACTTTCGATCTCATGAACACTCAGAAGATGGCGAGAGATGGGATCATGCCGGATAAGGATGTATTGGTGATTCGAGATCGGTTCACTGGTGTGATATGGGGCTACCCTTTGAAAGCAAGCAATAGTGACGAAGTGGTGCAGGCGATGAAGCACTATATCGGTAAGAGAAAGGTCACCAACGCTTACTCGGACGATGCGCCACAATTTGAAGCAGCACTCAAGGAACTCCGGATTCCACTAGACCAGTCACTTCCAGGACACCCCCAGAACAATTCACTCGCCGAAAGAAACAATCAGTTCATGATGCTTACCACATCGACATGCCTACTAGAAGCCGGACTACCACCATGTTTTTGGCCATTTGCAGTGGAGTGCGTAAGCCATTTGTTGAACATCGAGAAGCTGAGCGATGGCAGCAGTGCATGGTTGAAGTTGCACAAGAGCGAATTCCCAGGCATGGTGATACCACTCGGGGCGAAGGTGTTCTTCAAACCTAGTGATGCGAGAGAAAGAGACCAAGATCACAAGTTCGACCCCAAAAGTATACCTGGTATCTTCGCAGGGTACGTTATGGGGACCGGGATGAACTGGTCGAGGAAATACAAAGTATGGGCTATAAGCGACTTCGCTCAACAGAATCTAGGTTATGATGCCGAGAGACCGTTGAGGAAACTGATTACTCCTCACATCACCGAGAAGATCTTCCAAGACGACGGAATAGAATTCCCTTTGAAGAAAGAGTACGAAAGGTTGAACAGCACTCTCGAAGGAATGAAAGTCCTGAAGGAAAGAGCCGGTTCTCCAGATGCACCTACCAATCCCGAGTTACCCGATCCCGACGACAGTGACGACCAAGGTGGTGACGATGATGCGCCTGATCCACCAGACGGGGATCTGAAGTCAAGAGCTAGCGAGATTGACGCGATCGAGGATGAGAAAACGGAGGAGCTCGCAGAGAAGAAGAAAGAGGACTACTCCGGTCCCGATCACTACTCCGTTGGGGGGCCGGGTGACAACATCATCTACTTGAACAACGACGGCGAACACGTCAAGATCGCAAAGGACGGTCGTCTATATAGAGTGGGATCGGATGGAAGGCGACTCTTCCACAACTCACCAAGACCCAAGGACTACCTCACGCCCGAAGAATGGCAGAAGCTATCGGTGAAAGATAGAGCTATGGCCAAGAAGGCCGGAAAGCATGTAGACAGGGTCGTGGATAGATTGACGAAGAAAGCAAAAGGGCTCGGGAGCAGCACGGATAAGAAGGAGGACGAAGAGCCTGATGAACTATTGAAGGACCTGGAAGACGTCAAGAAGGATGATGATCGAGGTAGTGAAAAGAAGTCCAAGAAAGACAAGAAGGACAAGAAAGCCAAGAAGGACAAGAAGTCCAAGAAAGAAAAGAAGTCTAAGGACGAGGGAGAGGAGGGTGAAGGTGGACCAAGCTTGGCTATGCCTACTACCTTTAGGGAGTGGGATACTGATGATGATGAGGACCCATGGTCACCTAAATCCTTTACATCCGAGTCCACGTGTGTCCCCAGTGACGAAGAATTCCTCACCGATTGGGACGAGAGTGCCATGTGGGAGGACAATGATGACAATCTTGCTATGGCGGCTTGGAAGACGGAGAACGTCTACAATCCACTGAACGGTCAGATATGTTGTTGCATCACTGGCGATCCCATTGACAACGATATAGTTGATGAACCATTTCCGACGATGCCATGTGTAGTGCGTGATATGCAACATCGCCCAAAACTTATGGGCAATCGGTTGTTCAACGCTGTGGTATCAAGACCCGTGAGCCGTGCTGAGATCCTATCCAATAAGAAGGCAATGCAATCTATGTTGGATGAATGGGGCGGACTCTGGGATGAGGAAACATTCGACGGGTCGTGGCTGAGAGAATATGATGAGATCGTGGCAACCTCCAAGAAGAAAGGGGAAGAAGTTCACTTAGCAAGGGTACATGGAATATGTGTGGAAAAGAACTACCAACTGCCTGACGATGATCCGAAGAGGAAGTTCAAAGGGCGAGGGGTTCTACTCGGGGATCAAGTGAAGAACCAGAACTTCGAGGCAGCATTGTTCCAAGACCTTGGAAACTCTCCAGCTACATTCGAAGCTGCTCGATGGGCCGATTTATACGGTTGCCTGGAAGGTAATGATGTGCAGATGGCAGACGCCATTCGAGCATATATCCAAGCATTGTTGGGCGGTGTACCGTGTTGGGCTGAACTCCCGTGGGAAGCATGGCCTAAGCACTTGCAAGAGGAGATCACCAGAAGAGGTCTCAAACGCCCTATGTGTCGTGTGAACAAAGCATTATACGGACACCCGGACTCTGGAACGATGTGGGAACAACATTGCGACGAATCGGTACGTGCATTGGAGTTCAAACCCGTCGGACCAGAATGGCCGTCGATGTATTACCACGAAAAGCTCGACTTGCTGTTAGTGATATATGTGGACGACTTGAAGTTGGCAGGGCCCAAGGGGAACTTGAAGAAAGGTTGGGACCTACTCCGCTCCAAGCTGCGTATTGAACCAGAAACCGAGGTCGGATTGTATTTAGGATGCGTTTTGTCGAAAGGCGAAGATAAATTGGCCGATGGTTCTAAAGTTACTACGATGACATATGATATGAGCGCTCTGCTCAAAATGAGTGTGGTCAAATACCTCGACATAGTAGGTAAGGACACAGTATTGAAGAAAGTTGCAACACCGATGTTACCGGATGTCACAAAGGATCATCCATCGAGAGCACCATGCAGTACCCAAAAGGGACTTGCTGTCACATGCACATGGTGTGGTACTTGCTTCTCGCCTGACCAGGCGGCTTCCAAGGCCAGGTCAACAGACGATGACGTCAAGTCTGATACGAAGGAGCAACCTCGTGGTACCCTAGCGCCTCATGCTGCTAGTCTCCTAATGAAACTGTTGTACGCTGCTAGAATAGCGCGTTTCGACCTGTTAAGGGCCATCAATGTGCTGGCTCGCAATGTGACAAAATGGACAGTTGCCGACGATGCGAAGTTGCACCACCTGATGTGTTACGTGCATCATTCAGCCGATCAGAAAATGATAGGTTGGGTCGGTGACTCCAAAGCAGACCTGTCGTTAGCCCTCTTTGCAGATGCGGACTACGCAGGATGTGGTCAATCGTTGAAGTCGACTTCCGGTGCACACATGCATGTCCAAGGCAAACGAACTCGTTTCCCGTTGGCTGGAGGTAGCAAACGCCAAGGGTGCGTTAGCCACTCCACCCCGGAGGCTGAGATTGTCGCGGCGGACTACGCATTGAGGACACTTGGAATCCCAAGCATTAGTGCATGGGAGACTTTGATGAGGACGCCACCACGAATAGTCTTTTATGACGACAATCAGGCAATGATCAATGTTATGCGGAGTGGGAGGAACCCCACGATGCGTCACATGGAGCGAACTCATGGTATTTCCATCACTTGGTTGTACGAGATGTTCAAGCGTGACTATCTGTTGCTCGTATATGAGGTTACTGCTCGTATGGCTGCCGATATACACACTAAAGGGTTCGACGATGCCAACTCATGGAAACATGCGTGCATGTTGATCAATATACTGAGCGACGATGGTCTACGCAGCCAAGCACTGCTCGACTTGATGAAGCCAACTCATGATGGATTGTCCTACGCCAAGCAGCTCCAAACAGACCGTCACAGTAAGGTGCCCACATATCCTTACACCACCATTCCGGTCGTCCCGCCACAGCTGTATCAGCCGGGACTTTCGAGCAAAGAGGGACTGCAAGAGATCCCTGGGTGCGACCCCTACGTTATGGTTCGTACTCCCAAGCTGTACAGGCTGCGCCCACCACGGGCTTCCCCTGATATGGCTTACCTTCGCAGCACTTGGATCTTGCAGGACGCGCAATGGCAACAGATCGAGGATAAGGTTGACCCTAACTTAGAACCCGTTCGGTTTGACCGCTGGGTCGAACGTGCGTTCTTTCAGTTCCATCCTTTGTCTTCTCCGCTACCCGAAGCGTCAGCTCCTGCGCCTAGTCATTTCAACGCTGCGACCCTTCCACGTCTTTTGTTTAGCTTGCGTCCGCTTGTCCAATGTCGCGAGTTGCAACAGACTCTCCGTGATTCGTCCTTGTACTTGTCGATTCATCACTGCTCGACCTCTGCCCTACACGTGCTCAATGCCCTGACGCGCCTTGTGCATGGGGGGAATGGGGGGTCTGGGGGGTCTTCGATGATTTTCGACAATTTTGTTTCGGATCCTGAAGAGCAAGAGCACTCAGTTCACGATCATTGGGAGGTAAAAGAAGAAGCTGGGACGTTGACAAGAATACACTCGTCTCCTAGGAGAAAGGCGTTCTGCCCGGGTGATGCGCCATCTTGTCCAGTCGACATGTCACGGATCAAAGACGAAAGGATGACTTACCGTCAAGGAAGTCAATTCGAGTCATCAGATTTTGAGGATTGTGTCAAGGACTATTGGCGGCACTCAGGTAGAGGTACGCATACCAAAACGCACCTCCGATGGATAGGCAAGACTGTGTTCACCCTTAGGGGAAACCATGCTGAATCGGAAAACGAGGAAGCTAAATCGGCTGCGATAGCGTTATGCAGCACCCCAAAGCGTATGAGAACGATCCCACTGAAGGATATCATTGTCCCAACGTTCGTCTCCGTTAGCAAAGCCAAGAGAGAGGAGAGCAAAGAGCACAGAATAGTTGATGTCAACATGAGACGACATGATGGGAAGATAGCATATCGGTACCAGTTCGTGTTGTGCGAAGAAGACGACAACCTAGCCGCCCGCGACGAACAGATGGTAATCGATCTGTACGATATAGGTAAAGAACCCGCATTCATCCTACTGTGTTCAGAGGAATGCAATCACTTCACCCACTTAGCGGCGAAGCACGACTGCACCATCGTCACTGTATCTCAGAGCGACGACCTCATTTCACCATACGGAATTGCACGTGCGCTTGCAGCGGTGCGTTCGGAGAAGGACGCAGTAATGTTTGCAGGACCCTGCACAGGCGGATCGGCATGGTCGAGATACAACGCTAAAGTCAGCGACGCGATAGCTAAGTCTATAGAGCTTAAGCGAGCACTATACTGGGAACTTTGGGAGCGTTTTGAAACTGTTATGGTTCGCGTTTTGAGGATCGGAGCCGCCGCACTGTTTGAACTACCAAGATACTGTGCCTACTGGAAAGACCAAAGGGTTCAACGTTTGTTGAGCGGCGCTGATTGCGACTGTCATGTGTTTGATGGGTGCATGTACGGGTTAGGCGCTGAATTCAACGATTCGCATTCCGACAAGAAACTCATCAAGAAACCATGGAAGATTGTATCATGGAATCTTGAGTTTGGCAACCAGCTCAGCAGAACATGTGACAAGAGCCATAGTCATAGAGATTGTGCAGGTAAATATACCAAGACTACTCAATTATATAATAAGAAGATAGTCGGCATCATCCTGAAGACCGTGACCAAGAGAATCGTTGCATTCCAGAAGTCTGAGAAAATGATGCATGCCGTTCCGTGCCTTATGATTCGAGCCTCGGGTAGTTCCTTCAATGAACGCTCAGTGTGTGATGCAACATCAAACGAGACTGTATACACATGTTATGAGCATGGGACACAAACATCACACGCACGACGGATCGAACCACATGGCATTCACGATTTTCTGGACTGTTATGTTTGTTTGTGTGACCACAGCATTGCTTCACCCGTACGCTTTAGCGACGTGGCTATGGAGTCTGTTGGTGGTGTCATGAACTATAACAGCAACACGGGCGGCTACCCGACTTTCATCATCAAGATCCTCGATGGCCTGGTTGAGATGAAGGAGAGAGGGCAGATAGCCCTGCCTCCAAGGATGTCGAGGAGTACGCATGGGTTGGATGTGGTTGAAGCATGGATTGCCGTCGGCATTCCTCCGCTCGTCCCGTTATCCATCAACTATGCAATGTCCAGGACAAAGTCCGACGACACCAAATTCTTGACCGCTTCACTGAAGAAGTTAGTGGGCTACATGAACGAGGACGAGAAGAGAGAGACTACAGGCGACCTGGCAAGACGCTATAAGCTATCCATGGCCACCATCAAGGGGCGATTCGGGAACGATGCGAACGGGGTTTTCAGCAACCTCTCTCGCTACCTTGTGGAGCCTGAGGAGATTGGGGTGATTGATGACTTATGGGACGACGTCCGCGCCTTCATCAACAACGGCAGACTCAGTGATACCATGGTTGCCTACCAGCAATGGAGGAACCTATCCGGGTCGGCCAATGAAAGCATGAACATGCGTGAAGCCGCGGATCCGTCAGATCACGTCTATGCTACCCGCCTTGAGAGTTACTACACGATCTACAGCTCGATCTTCTATCACACCTCTGACAAACTCACCAGTCGAAACGCGAGGGAGAAGGTACAAGAGCTGATAGATACGGTGAACAGAGAAGTCCGCAATATGGCACTGGCAATAAGGGTCCACAACTCGGACAGCACATTGGACAAGATCCATGTGATCGATGTGCTCGAGGACCTGATTGCCAGGAAGAGAGGACTGCCGAAGTACAGGTCGGCGGCTCAGAACCATATGGAGACCTTTCTAGGCTCCATGAGTGTTATGGTACAGTACCTTGACAACTGCAAGCCTATGGTAGCCGCGATAATACCAGGAGAACTCAGATTCATGAGGGAGAAAGTCATGCCGATGATCAATGAGTGGATCCCGGTTGAACCCACAATGTTTCGAGTTCAGTACAACGCAGCTGCGGCGGAGAGCGGAAGGCAAAATGAATACAACCGACGGAGCAGCGCCTTCAAATCCTACACCGACTACATCGAGGAGTTGAAGAAGAAAATCGAGGACAAAGTTATCCCCTCGTTGCCATATTGGAACATGCAGGAAAGCGAAGGTCCTGAGCCTCCTGACGTTGCTCATAGACCAAAGTGGTGTCCGCCGCTTCAGATATACGGTGACTTCACTAGGCCGACGGCCAAACCAATGCCTCGCGCACCAAGACCTCCTCCACCGTCGTCGTCATTTGAACAGCAGAACTTTTCGGAACGTCCTTCCGGCAGTTCAACTGGGCATGGGCCGGCGTCCTACAAGCGGTGGGGAAGGACAGGTGGATCAACATCCACTGGTGCGGCATCAAGGGACATCTCAGTCACTACGTGGTTTAGAATGCCGTTTCCGATGGGATCAGACAAGTACTACGTATTTGGGAAAGACTATTTTTCGCGAGACATGAAGGTCTACGCAATGGTCAGCGCCAATCAGGTGCCATCCGGGCACACCGTAGAAGGTCCCTGTACCGTTAACGGACAGATGACATGGTTGCAGTACTTACGAAGGTTGACGTCGTATTTGATGTTCTGGCATGGGGGGTACCAAGAGACGGTGATCGATCGGAACTATCACAAAGAAGACGCCCATTGGTTCGCTCAATATACCAAGATCTACGACTCAACACAAGTGTCACTTGCTGGAGGACTACCATCTCCGAGGACGCTATACAACCTTTGTTACCCAATGGAAGCCAGGGTGAGTGACGAAGCGGAATTGGAGCTAAGGATGCGTGAGACATTGAAGGGCTTCATCCCAAGTGTCACGTGTCAGCCAGCGTCTCGCACCATCGACGGCGGGAGTGTGCACTGTGAGTTCATCGGCGCCATGAAGACCAGTAAGGTGATTCTGATGTCGGACTTCGAGTACATCACCAAGTCGAATTCCGGAAAACAGACAGTGTTCGCCCAGAGCTTATTGTCAGTTGGATGGGATAAGGTCATCAACATGTCATGTACGCCCGAGTACAAGAAGGGAGTGGTGACGGATTCATATGGCTTCATCGACTTCGTTCGTGATCGAATTGATGATGTCAAACGCCATGAACCCACCTCCATCCATGTATGGTTGTCATTGAGCCATCTAGTGACTGCGGGCGAGAAGGGGACATACAAGACTGTGATCGTTCCCACGGACTTCGTTCCAAGACTTAGGGATGTGATCATCAAGCTTGACGCATGCTGCCAATTACCTACCTTCGTGAGGATTTGCGCAGACGTGGAGTTTCACCATGCCGTCGGTTCGTTCGGTAAGATCGCCAACATGATCAAGGACGAGCTGTCGCTGAATGGCATGATGTCCACGACGTCGGACAGATTCTGGTGAGCCATTTCGGTCGCCGGAGGCGGTCACCCCTACTCTATGAAGTCTGGAACCTCTTTGGTCCACGCTGTCATGGAAAAGTATTTGTTCAGAGAGAAGATGCTCGCTTCTTGTTTTATGGCACCGGATCCCTTGACCGAAGCGAATAACCTCCATGATCCCAACTTGGAACACGTGTTGCAGGACAAAGAGAGGTTGTATCAGTACTTGTTCGGAGACTCCGTAAGAGGAAGCCATGCATATCAGTCCACTGCGGGAGCTTCAGGTGAGAACGAGTCTGAGCGGAGGAAGAGGGAGAAGGTAAGGAGAGAGAATAAGATGCCATGGATGGATGAGTACTGGGGAGTCCTTCAGCCAGAACCAATATACTCGAGGACTCAGAGATGGTACGTCATTGATGACTTCAAGGAGGGTGAGGAGATTTGCTGCGATTACTATTTGGTCTGCAATCCCATAGACTCCGATTTGAAAGACGATTGCTATGCAGAATGCATCAACGGAGCAGCAAATAGATGCCGTGGGATGTCCGCAGAAGACTACGTCCAGAAGCGATTTCATGCATGTGCTCGATTGCTTCACAACTTCGGCATGGGGCAAACGGTATCTTCTCCCACCGTCATGATCTCCGAGATGAACCCGCACGTAGACATGATGAAGTTCTTACACGAAGCGATGATCATCTTTAACGGGAACCCAGGTTTCCAGAAGGAGATCTCGTTCTTCGGGGGGGATCAGGTTATCATCGACAATGACGGAGAACTTCTTCAAAACGAGAAGAGGGCCCAGTATCCATGTGGAGAAGCAGATAATCGGCAGCGCCAAGTACTACCAAGGATCCTATGACCTTGGAAACGTGTGCTACACCAAATACCTCAAGACCATATTGGAGCCCGATATATTCCGCACGATGTTCGGAGATGATCCCACGGAGGAACGGGTAGGTGATATGGTGGAAGCGCTGCTGGGCATGTTAGAAATTGCTCAACTCTTCAAACACCTGTTCTTGGGATGGGGTGACATTGAGGCTTTGAGGACGGGATTAGAGGAATCCATCAAGCGCGTCACTGCATCACTGTACGACAGGACAACGTATGAGAACCGAAAACGATCGATGATCAGGACATTGGACCCGCACTCTGATGAGGCGGCAAACGTGGCACTGATTCTCGTTCGCATGAGGACCATGCCGCCTCCTGAATTCGACATCGACCACTTCTTCGAAATTGGGAAAGAACCAGAACAGGGAGCAGAAGCCACTGACCAGCCCGAGGCCGAAGGTGTCGATATGGAGACTGAAGGTGAACAGGAGAAGGAGGAGCAAGACGTTGACATGTCCGATCCGAAGACATCAATACTGCAAGCCATCGACGAATTCGAGAAGAAGATCGGGCAAGCAGAGTTCTGCATCCACTGCATGAAGTCGGGACACACGACTCTCAATTGCGAGAAGATCCCTTCATCTTCACCCACAGTCACCTCAGTGTTGAGTGATTGGAAGAAGAGAGCGAAGGGAGAGGTTGCACCCGACGATGTACCATCCGGACATCCAACCGAGGAGCCTAAGAAGAAGAAGCAGAGAGCATCGCCTACTCCAGATAGGAAGGTCGACAGCGAGTTCAGACGAAAAGAAATGTTGAAAGCAAGAGTCGTGACAATGTTCGACCATGACGGATTCACATTGATTGAAAGTGCCGATGGAGTCGAAGGAGGGACACATTCCTACAATGGGCGGAAGCTTGCGGAAGTAGGCCCTAGGGATATGAGGGTGGTATACGAATTTGTAGAGAAGGCATTTGTGCACTCCAGTTCCCTCAAACCAAGGGCTTGTCATCAATTCTATCCCCTACCGACACGGAGGGAGAAGGGATACAAGCCGATCGACCCCATGACAATGGTCGGGAAAGTTGAGCTAGTACCGATCAACGGAGTCACTTTCGCTGCACAGAACTCCGACTACGGCAACCACAAGTATCCGACTCCGGACTGTCGAGTACCAGAATACAGCCAAGCGAGCCAGGCCCTGAGTCGTCGATTGGGAGCGAAGTTGAGGCATCGAATTGGACGCCAGTTCAGGACAGGAGGAAGACTCACACCAATCAAATGCGACGAAGGCGCATGGGTGTCATGGGAAGACCTGTTAGGTGATAACGCAGTTTGGGAAGACGGTTATCACTATGGCAATATAGACATCGTGACCAAGAAGGCGCGTTTGGAGAAGTACCTCGACCAGAACTATGAGTGTTTCCGCATAACCAAGAGGATCAGGTTCCAAATGTTGGCGGTCCGCGTTCACCCTGATGAACTCAATGATCCTGATGACCCGATGGAGAAGGAATGGATTGACGAGCTCAAGGGCATGGGAATCTCCAAAGGGAGACTACACCATAGCGATGGATGGTGCTTTCCCGTGGCCGTAAGAGCAACCTCAGCACACTCATCAGACGGCGGAGGTTATGACGTTACCATCAACATCGACCACATTGGATCGAGAATGACCAACGACATGGCCCTATCCATGGTGACTGCATTTCACGCTACCAATCTTGGAGCGCTGACTTCAATCATGCGACGGGGGCTAGTGCCAGGAGGTCTCGGTTCATCGGGAAGGGATTCTATCCACTTCACATGTTTTCCGCCATGGGCCTGGGAACAGGGCTACAAGGGAAAACCTTGGCTGGGTCGTAAGGTCGCATTGAGTGATCGCCCGGTGGTTCTCTACATTCCGGTGTGGAAGCTGCAGGAGTACGGACTTCTCATCTCAGCGATTGGATCTCTATTGGTTGAGGACGTTGTTCCCTTCGATGAGGTTAAAGGGGCATGGTTGCAGTGCGACAATGCGGAACCCGGACAGCCTGAGGAGATCGAATGGATCAGGTTACTCAATAGAGAACCCGACCCTGGAAGCTACCTTGTTCTGGAGTCCAAATACGGAAACCCGATCATGACTCCACGCTATCAAAAGCTTGAGAGTTTAGCGATTGAGGTTCAGGACGATACCTACTCCGAGGACGACGCCAAAATCTCAAAGCTGTTGGGCATGATCGAGGAGAGCGGTGTCTATCCAGAGTATGATAGCACCGAGTGGCAGGAAATCTTTGAGGAGATCGTGTACCGCCGAGCAATGAAAGACTATGACTCAAGACCGTGTCCTAACTGTCTTGGCGAAGTCGATGTGCGATTGACGATATGTCCGCACTGCGTAGCGGTTTTGATCGCGAATGGGAAGCTCACGCATGTGGTACCCAAGGAGACAAGGGACCGCAATCAACGATCACCTCCGAGAGATGCTCCAGCCAGTTCTTCCGGTGAGGCAACTTATGCTGCGGGTGCAAACATCGATGAAGTCATCAAGAATGCACGCAAGACAGCCGAAGAAGTCATTGACGTCGAGGAATCCGAAGGAGAGGAAGACGAGGAAGTTCCTATCATTTTGAAGGAACGACCGGACGAAGCTGAAGGCGAACCCGAATATCGGGAGGTCCCTCAAGATGGATACGGGAATGAACTTCCACAGCCTTTCCCCTTCGCGATTGACGAATTACCGCAAGAAGCTGCGATTCCCATCGACCACAACTTTGCAGTCACTCAGCAATTTGATCTGAGGTTGATGAAGTTGATCAAGAGTTTGGCCAACGCAACGTTCGACATCAATTGCTTTGAGAGTCGTGAAGACGTACTGCGAAAGTTCGACGATGGACAGCGGCATGATACTCCATACAATAGATGGCCAATAGTACTGAATGATCCGGATACTGGGTTTCCAAGACGCCTTCAGAGAGCCGAGGTCGTAGGCGTGAGCAAATGGACCAACGACACGTATGCAACAGAAGCGTGGCAGATCTATGAATTCCACGCCCACGTTATTCACCCGATGATGATCACTGCAATCCGCTGTGGGCTTAGCCACAAGTACCTCAGAGAGGTCGGCAGCACTCGGCGTAACATGAGTGATCCAAAGGCTCGAAGATCTGAGACCCAGGAAGAGATCATCGAGAAACTGGCATTCATCTCAAATTTCATCAGACGCTTGATCAGGAAGACCTTTGGAGCGAGCCGGTATAGTTACTACCAGAAACCAGATGACGAAAGCGCCGCTCCATACAAATTCATCGACATTAGCCCCGCCATCAAATCAGAGCGGAAGAATGTCACAAAGGAGATCCTCGTCGCATGCCGCTACTATGGCATAGAGGTATCCGATGTTCAAGCGCAGAAATTGAAGTTCTTTGAGGAGCAGATCCGAAGGGGAAACCCAAGGAAAGTTGAGCTCATCAAGGACTACATTGGCTTTGTCGGAGCTGACTACATGCGACAACTCACGAATGGTTGAGCATTGGAGTCACGCCGACATACTACTTCCGGTACTTCAAGTACTGAGGGATCTTGGGTAATTCATGATGACCGTTTTGGCATCATGGGAGTGAGACAGGATTGTGTTCCACACCGTTGGTGATCGCATGATACCACGGGTGGATGCACGTCTTCCGTTTGTAGCTCCATTACCTGTTTGATCCAACTTTCAAGCGAATGCAAGATCGTTTGCTAATTCAGTTTAATAGGACATACTGGTTGACCTCCAATGCACTTTTGAGAACATGATTCGTTCTCCGGTTTTTACATCCACTCATCTCCCTTCCCCGTCGAAGCACGGATGTGGGGGGTGTCAATAGGGATGAGGTCCCAGTATAGTTGCTATACAGGTACATGCCATATACTTTTGGCTCAAGTGCCCAATCAGGCAAAAAGGAGCTTTAGCGCGCGTGCTTCATGTTGAACTAAGGGCTAGAACGGGGCCAGGGCACACTTTCCATCCGTTCGCAATATATATACATAACAATATATATAATAGTATATATATATAATATATGTAGTCAGAGAGAGAATGAAAAGAGAAGCTGATACATATACACGCATTCATTTCAGTTCTGTGCCATGGCCACTCCTTTATCGAGGAAGTCCTGTGCCATCCATGCCCTCACACAGATCGGGGCGGAGACTGATCGCCTGGAATCGCAATTTGTTGACCTATTGATCCTCGGCCGGGTATGGCCGGGTCAAGGAGATGACGAAGAGGAGGGTTCTGAGCGTTTTTGTTAGATGCTGAAGACTCCAGTTCCTTTGTGATTTGTTCATGCCACCTTTATAACCTCCTCATTCCGCTGGCCCACAACCAAATGCTTTGAAGTTGGGTGGTAAGCTAATCGATGAAGGGAGAGGATGTTCCCAAACAATGTTTGATTAGTTTTCGGCCCGAGGTTGAAACCACCAACATGCACGCAAATTGCGAGCAAGCGAACTACCCCAAGCAAGTGAATTTGCCTTTATATAACAGTCAGTTTTGCATGTTTGCGGTTTCCTGCACAAAGCAGAGGTTTGGAATCTTCCGTTCTGAGGGCGTGTTGTGCGCAATGTGGAGGCAAGGCTAAAATGGGTTGGAAAATGTTGGATATGACGGGGTTCCACGCGCATCTTTTATTGTAGGTGCGGTTTGTGTTTTTCTGTGTGTTGGAGAGCTGTGTTTGTTTGTAGGGGAAGGCAGCTTCAGGCTTTGTTGGTGGTGAAGAGATGCAAAAACGTGCACGTGTGGTGAGACTGCATTGTGTAGATTTGTGTAGCTTGTAGAATGCTAGCAGGTGACATCGGCCCCACACAACAGATGGCTGAGCTGTGACATCGGCCCTTCAGCCACACCGAGGAAGGATCCCAATCCTTCAGTGGTGTCAGCCGCTTGCCGTGCCTTGGGGACCATGAACTCCACCTCGTCCTCGTCTACCGCATCTTGGATTGTGGGTGCTAACTGAGATCATTCGTGCTTGCCGAGACCAATCTTCTTCTGCAGGAACGGGGAAAGTCAACAAGAAAGGCGCAGGCCCCTGCCAGAACAACGGCTATCCAGGAAGATGTTCAAGTAGAGCTATGACACATGAATGAACGAATAAGATCAAACACGTCTACCAGCAGGGACTCAGCCAGTGGGATCCAGTTGATGTGTGAGGGAGATCTGTGAAACCTGGTCTTGCAGTGTGTGTGTGTGTGTGCGCGCCAACAATGGACTCTTAACTGAGAAAACATTTTTTTCTGCAGTAGGCATAGGGGAGCTGCCATTTTAGTACATGGCAGAATAAATTAACAGCTGCAGGCTTCAAGTCAGAAAGGAATTGAAACCATGCTGATCAACAAAGTCCCCTACCAGGGATGGTCAAGTATTTTTATGCATCTCAAAAAAGGGGAACTTTCTCAATCAACCGTTAATTATACAACATTGGTCATTGAATGAGGCTGTTTTCACCCCATGCTTCAGCAGGCTGAATGTATGAATTATGTCCACATTGCCGTCAGATGGGCAAAACGGTGGGTTGCATTCATACATACTCATACCCTGCTCCCTCATCACTCGAGCCCGTCCCCGTCCCCAAGACTGCATATTGGCCAAGCTCTATACTAGCTTAAACCACCACTCGGCATTTGAGCCACAGAGTCCTGAGGATAATGGAATAATCATGAATCAGTTGGTCAAAGATGTAAATAAGTATAAATAAGTTGTATACATAGTATACCTCACGGGCTGGTACCATTGACATTCACCGAACTGCAAGCGTGCAATTTCCTGTTGCCTATCGACCCGACCCTACACATTTTCAGTCGCGGCGGACGGGGCCACAGCAACCGCTTGCCGTTTGTTTCCTCGGGTGGTGGGCCGGTTTGGCCAGTTTGCACGCCCTGAGGCGGCAGCAGTCGCAGAACTGCTGAGAGATCCAAGCCCCATGGTGAAGGCCCAAACAGACCATGGAAAAATCCTCGTGAGTGGGAGACAGGTTCCAGAACATCCTCAATGTGCGGCTGGGTCAGTCAACACAAGGGATGTTAACTGTTAAGCTATAGCCGTTGGATTAATTAACTAGCTATATATAGTAGGTTTTACGGTTTTACTGTGCTTTGCACCACAGGCATTGGCTTCTGAGAATGACGTGATTCTTCCCCCACCTCCCCCCCAAAGGACGGTCGGTGGTCACCCACCAAGCAGCTGCTTGCAGGCCAGTGCCGTGGACAGCATCGCTGCCATGGGCGACGAAGCGGAGGCCTTTCTGGACCCTTTATGCAACCTAGCTTCCTATAGAATTACACCGGCATAGACCCCAGAGAGCGGGCGCATAGGTTTAAAGGACATGCCACCGACGGCTGTCATAGCCTGCAGCTATCTGGAAAAATATGGAAAAAGGAGTCATGTAGCTTCTTTATTATCCATAGGTGAAGAATCATTTAACTAAGCTTCCAAAGGTGGATCAACATTCTGGCAGATGTTCAACATCATGGACCTCGAACTTCCGGCACTGACCATGCTCGCACAATAGCCCAGGCAAACTCTTCAACGACAAGTCTTCCCAGGTGCGCTGTGCTGCGGTCAAGGCGGTGGCAGGCTGCGGGGAGCTTGGGCAGATGTACGCGTCAGAGGCGCGGATGCATGGCTGCTGAAATTTGGTTGGGGTACAGGGCATGACGTGGGTGAGGACGCGGATGCATGGCTGCTAGGCAACCCCCCAAAGTGAGATCCCAGAGGTCTCGAAGACACACTTGAGTGTCGCATACCCCTTTAACCAACCACTCAACCAACCACTCAACCAACCAACCACTCAAACCAACCAACTAACCACTCAAACCAACCAACCAACCAACCTGCCAGCCAGCCAACCACCTCATCCCAGCAGACGCCGACGACGATCGAGGTTTGCCGCTTGACGGGCAACGCGGACGCCAAGACCCGAGCGGCGGCGATCCACGCGCTGACAGAGATGGGTGAGCGGGGTGCATGTTTTGACGATGAGGCGCGCGTGGTGTGTGCAACAGCGGCCACCCCCAATAGAAACAACGAGAGAGAGAGAGAGAAAGAGAGAGAGAGTGTGTCCAATACATGTTTAAACGTTTGGAGTGTGGGGATTTGTCAATACAACTTTAGATGGTCTTTGCTGGGTGGGAGCCACTACATCCTTGTTCGGTGATTTTGTAGCTGGGGTGGAGTTCTTGGGGCAGGGCTCCAAGAAGGAGGTTCCGTAAGCTTGGATAGCTATAGCTTAGATAAAATATATACTATGAATCAAGTTTGGGAGAATTCCCGCATGATGTGTAGCGCAACCTCAAGAGGACTAAGCATAGATCCAGACGACGACACACAAGTGAGCCACGTGTGGGCCACACCCCGGTTCGGTGAGTGAACACCTGTGATGCCACCACCGCCCCCCCGGTCGGGGGCCAATGCCACCGGGATCGAGGTCTTGACCTCGATGACCACCTAGTCACCTAGTCAGCTGCCAATGACCCCAGGTGGAGATGTGCCTCAGCGATCCAGACCCCTTCGTGGCCTCAGCTGCACAGCCACTGGGCCAGGTGGAATGTTTCGTGTCTCAGGATGGGCATTTCATGGCAATTCCGCTTGGGAATGCCAAGCTTGGGAGATGAAACCAGCCTTGGCCAAGTTTAACCCAGACAATTTTGGAATGCAGTTGCCACTGATTCTGGCTGGTGAACTCAGAGAATTTTGCGGAAGGATGTAACTTTTAATTTTTGTCCACCAGCAGGTTCAACGAGCAATTAGACTTGAGTTGTTCACTTCGAGGAAGCCGCACCTGTGACACTCCCTATTATTGTCTTCGACGCCCCGCGGAAAACTTGCGTGTCATATACGACAGGAGCTTTGATTTTTTTTCGCCGGCCGAGGAAGGCATTGCAACACTTCCAGGGTGTGAAGATGGCCGCGGCCGCTGCTTTGCAGGACCTGTCGAAGCCGCTGAAGCCACAGATTCTTGGTGCAAGAAGTAGTGACCTCACAGAGTCAGTATCCCACAAGCCTCATTAATGGGCATGGGCAGGTGTGTATGTTGAGAAAAGCTGCGGGCCGACTGATGATGTAGGGTAGGGTCGATGATTTTGAAGCTGCAAACATGTGCAACTAAACGCTTGCAGCCAGGAAGCATGGTAAATGATTAGATGAGACATGCTGAGACAGCTGGAATAATCACCAAAAATACAAGGTTTCTAGATACCACCCACTTCCACAGGCTCGAAGCCCCCCCCGGCAGCGGGTGCCAACGGCAGCACCCAGCCGCTCGCGGCGCTGCTGTTTCCGGGTCAGGGCTCTCAGTATGTGACTTGGCAAGCAAACGACGATCATCCCTATGGATTCTATATGGATCTATATGGATTAATTCCTATGGATCCACATTTAGAAGATGAATCCGAATTAGACCCCCGAATAGATAGAACAGCACAATCCGTTTCAAGAAGTATTAAAGAATCGTTTCTCTCTGTTTTGGGGCCAATGTACACTGTAGAAGATGGTTGGGCATTTTGACAGTGCCCCTGAGAGAAAGCGGAGTCATGGGACTCTTCGATGAATGTTCTTCGTTTTTTTCTCGGACAACCATGAAGCGTTGCAGGCTGTGTTGTTGATACATGTGGGGTATATATATCTAGTATATAAGTATATACTAAAGCTATATTTTATACATATACTGTACATTACTGTACCATATTATATTATATATATAGTCTATTTGTGTTTTCTGGACGGCAGCCCATTATGAGAACTTCCTAGTCGAAGGCGAAGGCAACGCTCACAATAGCGGGGGAAAACTACATCAACAAAACACTTGCATTGTGCAAACAAAATGCATTGTGGCATTGTGTCCAACAACTCCCTCCATGATCTATAGTTTACATTCAGCCTCCTTCGATGGGAACAATGAGGGCAAGGGCATGTAGTTATTCAATGCTTTGTGTACTCTGAGAATTCCCATATTTGGGTGGGTACACTCCTTTTCCACGAATCAATCCGAATCACTTACTGTAGGTGAAAATGCTCTCGGAGGTGAAGGACCTCCCAAGCGTGCAGGAGATGCTAAGCACTGCGCACACGATCTTAGGTGACTTGGCATCAAACAATCTTGGCACGATCTCGTGTCTCCATTCCCAAAGACCAGATTGCTTTCTTTTAGCGCTTATATGAATGTGGAAAGACCATGAAAGACGAGGTATAGGTGTTGAATGGGTACCAAGAGAGGTTAAGTGACCTTATACGATACTGGGGTACCCATCGGATAGTCTGT
This sequence comes from Durusdinium trenchii, assembly GCA_963970005.1. Taxonomy (NCBI): domain Eukaryota; class Dinophyceae; order Suessiales; family Symbiodiniaceae; genus Durusdinium; species Durusdinium trenchii. Next base: position 631,108 of record CAXAMN010020335.1, read on the forward strand.
AGGGTCCTTCACCCTTTGTTGGCATGTTTGTTTTCAGGTTTGGTGACCTCTCCTTTTCAACTCGGCGCATTCCCCGCAGCCCCCACCTCGCCCCGTTCTTCTCGTGTGCGCATTCAAGGCGACCCCGGCGACCCCCCCAAAAAAAGACCTGTTAACCGTTCACCACATCCTGCCTATTGCGGGGAAACTGGCCTCCTTGGCCTCCTTGGGTTCTAGTTGCCCTTGCTTCTCAAAGATAGCACAAGCTATCACAAGCTTCATTCACCTGACATAGATCGTGCTGGTGGAAGAACACTTGTGCGCGGTGCTGACCATGTGTCATGCAGATGATGGAATTGTTTTTTTCCCAAGCCGCCCTCCTTAGCGCAACAGGAGCTTCGAGACCTGAGAGCGGATTCGATCACGGCGGCGGTCGACTGGTCGACACGGCGCGGTGACACGCATTGGTCCGTATTGGTGTTCTGGTGTTCTTGGTCCCGGACTTGGCCGCTTTTCAGCCGAACAAAGTGCCCCAAGGCTATGACATTTTGAAGCTGTGCCTGGAGGGCCCAGAAGAGACTTTGGAGCAGCACCTTGGAACGACGAGGGTTTCAACATCGATTCTTGCGACGGAAAGTACTGAAGTACTTCCTTTGGGACACCCGGGGTCAATAGATAAAAGCCTCACAGAGTGGATTTGGCAATGTTGATGCGAATGGTTGGGATTGGTGGGTGCAACATGGGGCTCTCCATGTAAAGGGGGAATCAGATAACGCCCACCAAACATTTGCTCCAACAGAACTGGCACAGCGTGGAGTTCTTCTGAACTTCTGAACTCGTGGCTGTGGCTTACCGCTTCTAGGTCTTCTATACATGCACCTGTTTGGTGACCCTGGTGGTGACGCTCCACGTCTCGACGCCGTTCTGCCCCCGGGGGGCGGAGCTAGGACCAAGCACTGTCAGCCAGCCATGTACATTGGCGGCTTGGCAGCCTTCGAGCTGCTCAAGAAGGAGCCGTGTGAGGTCAAGACCTGCGGTCAGATGACCTTTTTTTTCTTTTTTCGTGTGAAGCTTTTCCGGTAGAGAGGACCGCCCACCAGGTGGAACATGGTGGTCATGGTCAGTGTCATGGTCGACATGGTCGTTGAGTAAACATCCTGACCATGGCGTGTACTCTGTTGTTTTACTGGAGGGAAAATACATGAACATGTCCTTTGCATTGGACACAGGGCTGGCTGAGCCAGATGGGTTGCCACTTCAGTGACAGCGGGTTTCGCACGACGACTTATATAGGACTACGTAGGCTGTTTGCCGAGGTCTTTGACCTTTTCTCACCAGTCCTTACTTTGGTGCAGTTCCCAACAAGCCGGAACCATCCCAAGTTGCACCAATACTAAGCACTTGATACTTGATACATCTTGATACCCGATACCCTTTGGCTAACGAAGACAAGAGGGTGACTGGACAACTTAAATGGATTTACTGGGGTGATCTCTTCGCCAATGACGCCGGCCAGGAGAACCCCAAAGTGGCCGAGCAGTTTCAAGCAGTGGCGGGTCTGTCCTTGGGGGAGTACACGGCACTGCCACTCGACGTCGACCCGAGCCGGCCGAGTCACGGGGAAGAGGGTGAGTCCACGGTCGACGGTCGGCGCATGGTACATATGGTTGAACAGGCACATGTGGTCCTTCACGCTTGACGAATCTGATCTCCACGATTTGTCTCTACTTGGGGAACTTAGAGTATCATCATAATCATATATCACAATCCTTGAATGTTTGGAACAAAAACACCATCAGGGGTGTGCGGAATCCAATCCTTCCTTATGTTCAGGAAAACATCCCCACGAATCTCGGCATAGGGGCATCCAGGAATCCACACTTACTCAGAAACTCCTTCGGGAACAAACAGGTTTATGTTGTGTTATTGTTTTATATTATTTAAACATTTTCAGTTTGTAGAGTTAGCTCCAACAGCACACCAACAGTCGAGTCAAACATGTAAAACATCCCGGGAACGGGAACGTCCACAAAAATACATGACATTTGTTGGGATCTAAATACGTTCAGCGTTGGTTCTTCAGGGCTGTTCCGAGGACCGTGGCGGGCGTCATGGACTTCGAGACCGGGCTGCGCTTGGTGAAGTTCCGGGGCGAAGCCATGCAGGAAGCTGCCGAGGCGGGTTCGGGTTTGGCCCGGTTCTTTTTGGGCACACCAACGGAATGACACTAAATGTCCCAAACAAGCAAGCCTACATTTGGTCATTCGGTAGTTTTTTGGTGATGAATGTAGGTCATATTTACTTACATGGATCGGTTGGGTGATAATTGCTACAAATGAGTTACTGAATTGCGAATAGTGAAAAGGCACGGGATGAGTTGCTGGATGACCTTCTAAGTGCCTGCCAGCGTGTGCTGGTAGCATGGTGCGGTGCTTTTGGGCCGTTTTTCAACCGCGGAGTTTGGAGGTGACAGGGTGTTGCCGCTTGGGCCTACAACCTGGCTCAACAATTTTGCAAATTCTCTCAGATTCATGGTGCAAGGCAGATTTTGCTGTCACGAAGATTTTGAGATGACACCGATGGCTTAAAAGACCATTCGCGGCTGTTCTTTTGTTTTTCCCTTGGGTTGGGCTGATGAGCACCCTTCGTCAGAGGGTGGTTTTTCTACAGGGGGTGCTGACATGGTGCGACGACTTGGGGCCCCGAGATGGTTTCGCATCAACCTCATCGTAGTCGCCGTCGCCGTCGCCGGTCCAGGCATCGCCGCAGAAGATGATTTCAGTCGCTGGACTCAGCCAGCAGGTTCTGGAGCAGCTTTGCAGTGAGTGCAGGTGCGCCAAAGCAGGGGCTACCAGCCTTTGAGGGCCTTGCTAGATGGGATGGGGAGATGTGTGTGCAACCCAAAGGAATCATATAATGGTACTGTACCTGGCACTGACCCCTCTATGACTTCCGAGGTCAGACATCATTGGGTGCCACCTTTCTACCGGTCCAATGGCAAAAGCTAAGAAAGACGCCCTTCCTGTCTCTATGTTGTCATGACAAGGGCACCATGGTGGTTACACCGTCCACAGGTCTGGGATTTAAAGGCTCCAAACAGGGACTTCCACCAACAAATAGAAACATGGGATAACCCATGCTGCGTTAGACTCATTCGACTTCATTTCTCAGTGCGGCTTTGGTGAGCCCGGTCGCAGGTCCGGCCCGGACGACGTTTGCCAGGCCAGCGGAAGATGGCCGAAGGGCGCCGTTCAGAAGTAGCCGATAGTAGTCTTATGTTGAGGAAGTTAAGAATCCACCGGGTGTGATCAAAATAATGAATATGAACAACAATAGGAATATATTATAAGTAGTTATTAGTTTGCAACTTCCAATGCAAAGCTTCATTCAGCTCAGCATAAAAGTAGTCGATTCAATGGCCCGTATTGAGATTTCCTGTTTCATTGGAAGATCTGTCGGAGGACTCGACACGCGTGCCCGTTCGGGCGTTCAAGTCGTCATGGCCTCCATGGCCTGAGAGGTCGCCAACTTCCTGTTCCCCAACGGCTTCTCCTGCGCCTTGGCACGTGGATCGGGAGCCCCGAAGTCCTGGATCGTGGCTGGTGTCGTTTGGGGAAGCCAAATTTCGGATTTCGGAGTTCAAGAACCGAATATATTGTAGGTTTCGATGAGAGTCTCCATCAGAGGCCCCTGTGAACCACAGTCATCTACTGCCATTTCGGTTGATCAACTATTAAATGTTGGAGCTGAAACGGAATGAAACAGAGGGACTGCAATGAACTTGGGTTTGTCAAGTCAAACCCTTGCCGCCCTTCATATGTTCCATCAAAGCCTCCTATACAGCACGGGATGGCACTCAGTGCTATAAGATGCTATAAGCATGATTTGTCTTTTGTGTGGACAATTCTATATAGGCCTGCAAAATAGGCAACGTGCCGCCAAAGTTCTCTCTTAGCACCTCTTGCCCACACAAGACAAAGCATGCACACCCCCCTTCAGACTTAAAGAGATGAGGCGCTGGGAGCGAAAGCGCCTGTGAGAAATTGCTCAAGAAGGCCGGGGATACCCAAGGCTGCTTACAAGCAAAGGCCTTGAAGATGCTTGGCGGCGGGCGGCATCCCATGGTGGGAGACAGGAGTTCCAGCAGTCTTGCACCCTGTGGGCTGGTGTGGTCCAGGAATCTCCAAAAAAACATTCAGATCGGTTGGGAAGCAGGTGAGGGAGCGGAAGATGTTCACAAGCAAGGAAACTGATGACCGAGGAAAGTGGTGCGGATCGCATCCAGGCTAGCCGCGGAGAGAATTGACTTTTTGTTCTGGACGACCGAGTTCAATGTACGTGCGATGGAGTGAAGATCCGAAAGGGGTCCGAACGAAAGACTTGCATACAAAGTTAAGGCAGTGCTATTTTAATGATAATGCAGACTCCACACCTAGGAACATGAAAATAAACTACAACTTTTGGTAGGCTTTACTTGCAAAGCAGGGGATTTTGTAAGTGCACATTTGGCCACTTGGCTGTTGGTCACAGAGCTGCATGAATGATTTCCGTGTTTGAACATGCAAACTTATTTTTTGACCCCATGGGTGAAATTAGTTGCTAAACTCTGGATTATTCTATGATTATACCTGTCAGCAAGGCTGTGTCAACGGGCTTTGCCTTTTGATGCATTTCCTCAACTCCTGATCTTTCAAGCCTAAACACCATGGAGTCCATGGAGCGTGAATGTGATGTGAATTGATATCAGATCTCACCTGACTTGTGCAACGGTACAAGGACACATCCCCGGGTACACATTCCAGCGACATAGCTCACTGATCCAAGGACCTCGGGCGCTTTCCATACCAAGTGCATGGCACCTGCCAGAAGTAAACTGCTCACTGCACTGAAGGACCGGATTCCGAGATGGGTTTCTTTGGGATTGGGAGCTCGCGCATTCATCCCTCCAAGTTGATCTTGAGGTCTTTGAGAGCTGGTTTGAGGCCTGGCCGTTGCTAAGATTGACCTGAGGGTCTGAAAACTTCATCACTCCGGACCATCGGAAAGTCAAATGGTCACCAGGGGCTTCCGAAGATCAATTAATGTACTTCTCCGATGCGCCAACACGAAATGACTCATGACTTCCTGTAGGCTTGACCGGTGTGAAAAAAAATCCCGATCCAGTTTGCCAGAGTGCATGGACGTAAGCCAATGAAGTGAGTTCTCAGCAAAACCACCAGTGATACATGCACTTGCACTTGACTGGGCGTGTGCGTATTTGTGCGTGTGACACCCTGTCAGGGCGGTGCAATGACACGACCCTGACAGGTCCACTCGGCCCCCCAAGGGTTCTCTTAACTTGGAATGCCTTGAGCTTCAGCAGGACATAAAATCGCTACTAGGTCGGAGGCCATCGGTAGTAGGTGGGAGGCCATCGCTAGTAGGTTAACTCGTGGTCGGCCCAGGGCTTCATGTCCATGTGAAGCAATGACTTCGAACAGTGCCATTGCACCGGTCACTTTGTGCTATCTCCACACTTGGGTCACCCGCAGTCACTGGATTTCACAGGACCCAGTGTGATCCAGTTCAGTCTTGCATTCTCGCCATTTCCTTCCGGTTAGGCATAAGCAAGTGCCAAGATTGACAGACCAAATGACCAAACGCACAAACCTCCGCACAGATCGTGGCTCAAAGGGCCGGTTCGCACGGAGCGACATGGGATGACGTTCGGGTTATTGGGTGCAGGGAACCTGGCACCTGAGGATGCCGAGTCCAAGATGAAACCTCCCAACTGCGAGGTTTACGCGGGCTGGCCCAGACATGCTTAGCTTGAAGGCTTCCCTGTTGTAGAGGATCGTTGATGGTGGATAGTGGTAGTGAATCAAATCAGTGTAGAGACTGTTCAAATCTGACTTTGCATAGCGACATAGCTATTGGGGGCTGACCAATCTCCACGTAGGTGCAAAGACTCGCTCGAAGGGTGCGCCAGACTCTCCCCCCGGACCTCAGGACATCATCCCAGGTGGGCTGATCTTTGTTAGGGGAAACACGTCTCAGCCACGATTTGAGTTACTCTCCTGTGGAGTGCCTACAGGGTATCCTGGTCCCTTCAGAGGCCTAAGCCTAAGCACATTTACTCTTCCCCAGGGCTTTCCAGAAAGCAAAGCACTTGAATTGCTCGGTGTCAATGATGTTGATTTTCCTCTAGACTCTAAAGACCCTAAAGCATGTGTTTAGTTCAAGCCCATACACCATCTATGCTCATCTCCTCATACCTTTTTGCACCCTGTGGCTCTTTGGGATCGATGCTCATCCTTCCAAGGTCAACCTCACCGGGCAGAAGATTCCGCCAGGCCCGGAACCAGCTTTGACCCCGGACCCGGGCGGAGGTCGCGAGAACTCGGGGCGGACCGACCATGATGTTCGTTGGTGGATCGATCCGACCATTCTTCTCATGGGGCACTCAGGTCCTAGCAAGATTCACCGGTCCATCCGGGTCCAGGAATGTGGAGAAATCCCAGTCCGACGACTGAAGTCGTCAATGAGGAGGAAACCCCAAAGACTGTATTGTATTTCTTCGTAGCCAGGCAGTCATGTTCTTTATAGTATTGCAGGAAGAAGTTTGGTAAAATTTAGAGGCCGGCGTTTACTTATACTCATGAGTGTGCGTGAGGCAAGCCGACGCCCACTAGCTCCTCAAACTCAAAAGGGTGAGACTTCCAACCCTGCAAAAGGCTTCATCTCAAGGGCTGTGGAAAGGCTGGCTTCACATCAACGGACTTGGGCCGAGCACCAGTGGGTCGGCAGCACCAGTGGGTCAGTCGGATGTTGGTTTCACCAGGGACCATCAGACCGCCAGAGGGGAGACCCTTGGGCTCTGGGCGAGAGCGCAGACATCGGCCCTACCGGGCCCTTCGAACATTCCCTCACCCTAGGGATCCAGTCGTACGTCCTCAGAAGGTACTTGGACCCTCCAAACCTACATAAACAGTCTCCAATCACCTTCTGACAAGGTACTTGGATCCCTAGGGTCAGGGTGTTTGGTTTTGGCCGGTTTTTTTTCTCCAGGCACCTCGGTGCCACGGATCATTGAGCTCTTAGCGGATCAGCTCACCAATTGCGTTCTATGGGAGCCAGCGATGAAGGCCATGGTGAACGATGGCGCCTTGGTGTCACGGTCCGCCTGGCTGAAGGGACACTTTCAAGTGGGTGAACACCAGCCTTGTCGTGTTCCAAACGGCCATCGGACACGATCGTCGCTTTTGGTCCTTAGAGCAGCCGCTTTCGGTCTGTGTGATCTTTTGAACGATGCAGATACATGTATAAGCACACACTGCAGATCTCCCAAGTGCAGTGTAGTCGTAGTGGTAGTAGTCGCAGTTGTTGTTTGTTTTTGTTGTTGCTGCTGTTGTCGTAGTATCTATTCATATCGATTCTGGCAATCAGGGTTTGATTGGGCGACCTTCTCCAAAAAACAATAGCACTGCAGCACTGCTCAACTACATTGAACAGATTTACAGTAGGCGGACCCTGTTTTCAGGATTTCTTGGAATTGCAGGTCTAAGACTCTGTGAACTAGAAACTAGTAACTATAGTAGGAAGAATCTACCAGTAACAAGGGCATCGCTAATTATTAGTGTATAACAGGTGCATCGTTGCTAGCAATAGCAAGAAGCCACTATAATAAATAACTATTTTGGAGGAAACTGGCCTTGTGAATGCCAATATCGGCAACTGAGGCATCAGCGAGTTCTATGAGCCGCTTGGCGGCTTCTTCGACACCGGTTCGGTCGTTTTCGCTCTTGTTCCGCATGAAGTATGGCCAAAGGGTTTGAAAGGGATTGACGAAAAAACTGAAAAAACACAGACAGAAATAATGGACATGTGGTGAAAATTGGTAAACTCGGAGGTTATCACATTTTATGGCCCAAATATGTCAAACATTGCCGAACTCCCAAATCTCAAAGTTGAACCACAGTGATTTGGTCAATGGGTGTGTGCCATCGATTCCGGTAGGGGAGCCGAGTTCCGTCAAAGTCAGATCACGTTAAGTCGGACTAGGCCAATCTCCAAGATTCATTTTTGCGCGTGTGCAGAGATGCCTACTATAGGAAAGGCAACGTCAGCAAATTGGGGCAGTTCCCTGGCTCAGCTGCGGCCTCCGGACACAAAAAGGCTCCCAGAGTCGACACCAGCTTTGGAATACGCGGAGCTGAGCATATAGCAAAAGATGCACTTCTTGTGGCAAGGATTTTGACTGGACACAGGACTTTTGGCGCAGCATGCTGCCCAGAAGATACACACCTTGTTCTTCGTACATCCATTGGACACTCTAATAGGTGCTTCTGGATCCTGACTCCAGGTATAGCATTCAAGATATCGCACCTACTCTATCCGACTCTATCCTACTTCCGATCTAGAAGCACACCATGCTCAGATGCATCAAATTGTTTCAACTCCCTTGCTTCATCGCGAATCGTCTACATGTTCAGGTGTGGTCCCATGAAGCAGCTGAAGGCCATGATGAAACGGATCGACGGGGACGCCTGGAAGAAGACTCAAAACATCCATGTTTGAGCCATGCCGAATTGGCGAGGATCATGGACGCGGAACCAGCGGGTGATGCCTCCTGCGAGCAGGTGTTCTCGCGGGTTGGGATCCCAAGGCCTGAAATGGGTCCGGTTTGGGTCCTAGGTCGGAACTAGCTTTGGCTAAGCAACAAGAACTGCATTGAGGGCAGACTGGGTTTTTGTTTCTTCTGGTCGGGATTTTGCGACATGTATCCAAATTTGGAGCGTTGTTTGGCTACCATGGACCATGAGGCAGTTGTTGCAGAATCAATAACGGAGCACCAAAGTTTACAAACGTCATTGCTGTATTGAATGCCTGCAAATTTCTAGGCAAAAAAGGCCTGCCAAACTCAAAAAAAAAGGCATCAGCACCACCCCATGGTTTGCGATGGCAATTTCGGTATCAAAACGTTCCAAGTCTTTCTGAAGGACCATGTCATGCGTTTTGACGTAGGACCAGAAAAGGTTTGCAGGTGGTGGCAATTCTGCAATGACAAATAGGCAACAAAACTCCTTCGCAACTTTGCTACTGATTCCCTTCGTGTTGCGGTTTAACCTGTTTGGTCCTTGTTCAGTTTCTGCTTTTCCTATACACGAGATCTTTGTGCGAATTATTCTGAAACCCTTCCGGAGTAGAGGGCTGAGGGATCCCTGTGAGGACTTTGCTGGTGATGAAGAGATGTCGAAAGAAACAGGTTGGAAAGGGGGAGTGGTGCGATTCCGATCCTGCATTTCAGACGGTTCCAGGTGTCAATCTTAGGGGAAAGATAGGATGGAGGCATGGGAAGATCGGAGGCCCGATTGACGGCAATGCTTGGCACCACAAGGATTGCACAATGCTTTTCCTTCTAGCCGACGGGTATGGACAAACCAACAACATCCGGGTGGAAGCAGAGAAGTGCTTACAATACCCCCTGAAGAAATGACCAGCATGTGCTCACAGAGCAAGAGACAAGATGCATCGGGTGAGGCAAGCAGATTCATGCACCTTGGATTTAGAACAGCAACTTGGCAGGCTCGCCCTTCCTAGCTTTCTGCAGGCATGTTCAGGCATGCAATCAGCTGGTATTGGTGCGGACCCGCAGTCCATCGGTGCAGGCTTAGATGAGGTACTCGCAAGACAGAAGCCTTGCTTCTCATGCTCTCATTTGTTCCAGATTGTTATATCAGGATGTGATATATTAATCTAGATATATTATATACATAAGAGGTAGATTAAGCAACCAAGTCCTAAGGTGGCAACTCAACGGATTATTGCTTCAAGTTTCAAAAGGTAGCTCATTCCCACAAGATATGATTTGACAGGGAAGCTTGCTGGTTTTTGTTCAACAACATGTGAACTCAGTTGCTAAGTTCTTTGTTTATCCCTGAGTAGATGGAGATATTGACAGCCAATGTCACTAGCGCCTGGTTGTTTGAACGTTCCTTTTCCCTGCCCATTTTCCATTATAGACTGAATCGCACCATATCACACCCCAATTCTTTGAGGTGCATCAATCAATAGTCCATATATTATAGTTGGAACGGGGGTCCGTTCCCTACTTACTACATATTCGGGCACCTTTCTTCCAGAACTACACTACCTGCTGGAACTGCACCGTTGGAGAACTCGGGCAATGCGAACTCGGGCCATGCGATCCCTGCACGTTGTGCATCGCACTCTTCCCAGCGGCGTGCGAAAGAAAAGAAGCCAGCAGCAGAGTTCCGCAGGATTCAAAGAGATTTGGTTTGGGAAGCACTGAAGTGAAGGATGTGAATTTCCTGGACTGGGCTGTTCGGCTTCAATGCTTGGCTTTGGTGTCCGCAGTCACCACAGGCGAACTTCCTCTCACCACCTGAGCAGCATGTCACTCCATGTTCGAAGCTTTAAACGTGACACGTGTTCCCTTCCAAGCCCCCCTAAGTGGGTCATACTGGTAGCTGTTTTTTGTTATTGCGGTGTTGTTAGTGTTGTTGTAGTGCTTTCAATAGTTATAGGCATAGGGGAGGAGACTTGCAGCTGGTCCAGGGCTCATTCTTCATCCAATGCCGCCGCCACATTTCTAAGGCCGCCAACGGATCATCACACTTGGAAAGATGTGCTGGTGACCTGCTGTCGTTACGCCTGCCGGCTGCAAGGCCAATACATTTGCCGCTTTGAACTGTTGGACACTGCTTGCCCCACACCAGCATTTTCCAGAGATCAACATGGTAAAGCCACGTATCACATATCATTTAAGAACAAGTTTTGGGATATATTGAGTAGGTCCAACTCGCTTCTGAGGATGCAATTGGACTTATATTATAGGTTGGGCTCCAAGCCAATGTTGGTTTGGTTGGTTTTGTTGAGGAGTGCTTGCAACACGGTGCTCCAGGGTTGAGTGCTAAGTGGCTGTGGAAGTCAACCGATGGCTGACACAGAAGATTGCTCTGGAACTTCACCGACAAAGGATGTGTATGGATACACATACATATATACATAACTACATAATACTACATATACTGTAGCAGTGTAAAACGACTAGAGCTAAAACAACTCAGGGTGCGTTTTTGAATCAAACCTGTGGGGGATCTACCAACTTCCAACGCCACAGTGTCAACTACAGAAAGGACAGCCACCATTTCCTGCCAAAGGACTTCCAACGAAGTCTCGAAGCTGCTCAGCTTCGATGCCCGAAATGGGCCTTGCCGCCTTGCCTGGCCTTCCCAGGCCTTTGTGGCGATCCTGGTGATGGTTTGTGTGGCCCAGGTGCGCGGTTTGCGCCACACACCGGTGCCAGGAGACTGCCAACATGCCACGGATGCCAGGGGAGTGCTATGCCATGTTTGTTGAACATCGGGGAGGTGTGATTTTTCTGGAATAGAGCATAGAGCTTTGGACTGGTCTAGCCACATAATCAGGCGATGTTAATTGACCCGAATGGGGTGAATCTCCTCCTGAAATATGTATTACTCTTTGTGTCCCGACTGCACCTCCTGGCTCCGCTGCTCATCGATGAGAAGCCGCGTCGTCGGAAGCTGCGTCGTCGGCTGTCCACCGACCAGCGCTGAAAGCGTTTCCAGGTGATTCTTCTGATGGGTTGTATCGCCATGCTGGTGATGCAGATAGGCACCATGATGTCGTGCGTTGACCAAGTTGTGCGAAGGAAATAACGAGTTGCAATTGAAATGCCAGCTGTGGGTCCGCGTATGTTTGATTGAGTATCATGCTGAGTTGATATTGGTCTATTTTTATATCAATCTGAGAGCTCCATAGGCGAATAGCTAGAATATGAAAGAATGACAATTATACAAGGGGCTTCACACGGCTAGAACTCTCATCCTCCTTGCAGTTGCAGGGGTTTTGTTTGTGAGCTTACTGCAGTTATATACTGTACATGTTTTGCTTTCGAGCAAAGGTCATCAACCTCCCGCAAAGCCAAACAGATGGTTTGATTGCTCGAGATGAGCAAGCGAAACAGCTGCTGGTCTGATCAAGAGATCATTGTGGCCTCATCTTGCACGCGACGTTCCTGGGCAGGCATGCAATGGCGTGTGATACAGTGAGCGTTGTGCTGCATAAAATTATGCAGCAGCTGTGCTTTCACGAGGTCTTGTTAATGTTCCCGATAGTCAGGGTACCGTTTCTGTTCTGTGCTCTAGACCTAGAATGAGGCAAGCAAAGTCATTACCTGATTGGGATACAATTTTCATAAATGTTCCTTCTATATATACATGATTGCTGCTGATTGCTATCTAAATTGCTCCTTTGACTGGGGGGGGCCCTGACTGCTCGAGCTTTAACCAGCCAAAGAGGTGTCAAAGAGGTGCGCAAGGTGCTGGTCGATGTTTGCATCCTTCGGATTGCTTCTGCTGGTCCAGGATCCTGCATTGTGAACAAATTCACACTTAGACACGCACGGTGTTCATTTGAGACCGGAATGCTTCTCTTCCAGACTTGCTCGAAGACTTGCTGTAGAATCATTCGTGAAGTTGCAGCTATACCCTTCTGATCTCTAGTGCTATATTATATTATAGAGACTTGATGCAACAGCGGGGTGCAGCTGGTTCCTGTCATGTTGCCTTTTCAGCTGGTTCCTGACATGCCTCGGGGTCGCGAAGTGGCCGCCATGGTGAAGTGAAGTGTGTTGTCCGCTGTCCTGAGGGCTTCTCCAGGCCGGAAGCTTTTGAGATCGCGAGGGCCACCAATTTGCAGGTCACGAGCCGAACCCCCCTGCCAGATGGGATCACACTCATTGCCGTGGATTATGCATTGCCGCTTTTTTGTTTCATGAGGTTCTTTGTCAGAAAAGGTCAATGTTGGTTTCTCTCAGCTATTTGGCTTGGACAAACCGTTGAACAAAAGACCGACCAAGTAGCAACAACTCAGGCCGCAGAGCGATTCTGTCAGGCAGAGTTGGGCCATGCCTTTTCTGGTAGCCTCGGGCCTTTGTGTTCCGAAGATGTCAACAGACATGTCACATGATCCCAAGATATCTGAAGTACGTACATGTGTAGGCGTGGATTCTGTGCCCTGTGCCCTTTTGCGACAACTATATATTATGGGCTGTCAGTGATTTCCTTCTTTTGTCGTCGGAAAAGGTTGAAGACAAGCCTTCACAGAATGGCACACAAGATCTTATGTATTTGTGTATTTGTCGTGTTCCCCTAAGTATAGATGGAAAACTAAATCCACTCCATCAATGAGGTTGCTGGCTCGCCTCTTTCCATTCGGACTCCGTTTTTGTGCCAGTGCATCTTGACTGTTCACCAACGAAAGCGAAGTCTCGTCCGCCATGGACCGCGAGAGCTTTGCCAATTACTTGGACAGCAGCTTCTCAGCCGAAGGGACCTGGTGGGACATCGGTGGTACTGGGTGGTTGGTGGGGTGAAGAAGAGGTCCTATAGGCCGATTGGAGGAGAATGCTTGGGCGTCATAAGTGGCCGAGGCTGAAGACGGAGCCCTGTACTTGGAACAGCTTGAGCAATCCTACAATGAAAAGATGCCATTCATTGCTGTGATTCTTTTTCACTCACGGCGTTTTCCGTCGTGTGGAAATGTTCGAAGGACTCCTAAGTGCTGAGGGTGGCTTCTCCGGACCGAAGACTTCTTTCGGGTCGTAGCATGTCGTATTTGTCGACTGCTACATCGTGAGACATCCGCATCCCACCACGTGCCCACTGCGAAACGCAAAACCATCCACTGCCTTGCGCAGCAACGCAACGGAAGTTCTGCCACGCAGGTTGGTTGGACTTCCGGCAGCGCTTGTTGGCGGTGTATCCGGAGAGCTCTGGAGGAGTGGAGCGGTGATTGGGGATCGGGGGGGAAGGGATACACCAAACTTGGGATGAAGGAGAGGGAATCGGGCAACTGCCTGGAACTGGAACTACCGAGTTATAAATATTTATATGATGTTGCAAGTTACAAGGTAGTTTATAATAGATAGTATAAGTATGTATTAGTTAGTCCTCATTACAACTTGTTAAATGGTTCCTGGAACTACCAAGCTTAAATCTCCCTGTTCCTTTGCAACTTTGCTTGTCTTGCTTGAGCACCAACATGAGGATAGATAGAGCAAGAAGGGTGATGCAAGAAAGAACACTTACCCATTTGTGGTTGAAAACAACTTTGAAACAGGTGGTTTCGGGGTGTTTGTCCCCCTGGGGCCCGCTGTTTACCAAACACTTATGCGCTTTTTGACTTGCAAGCTTCTACACAAGCTTCTTTTGGTGGCATGCTTCACAGAAAGCGGTCCTGTTTTCTTGAGCCAAACACGAAGGCAGTTAAGCCTGTGGTCTGGTGTACCTAGTTGTACACTTCTCGTTTTGTGCGTTCTGTTTCAAGATCCGCACTCCCCCCCGTCCTGCAAAGGACGACAGGCTCAGCTTCAGATGTTTTTTACATCTGGCGTGATCCACTTCGGATCAAAAAACAACGAAAAGCCCACCCAGCTGCCCGGTCCCGGCAGCTCAGCTCTGCGCCAATCACTGTCGATGGCAACACGTCGATGCCATTCGGTGCCCTTCCATGCCACCGTGATCCTCATGAACTCGAGGTTCTCAATCTCTTCAGGACAGCTGCGGTGCTCGGGATGAAAACGTTGTACACGAGCACCTCCATGGTAGCGAACTACCCACCTGCAGCCATCCATAGTTAGGTGATCCCACCTGTCGCTCTTGAGCGTTGGTTTGTAGAACAACGCCTCCTCTTCCAAGAGATCCTGCACGTGGTTCAAGATCTCCGGCGTCCAAAACACCGAGTTTTGGAACTCCAACTGATCATCCATCAAGCCCCCAACCGGCATCAGGATTTGCGCCGGTGGAGCCTTACCAGGTCTGTTCCACGGCCTGTCGGCCGCCGGCTGCTGCATTCGCTCCAGCGTAGGTGGTCCCGTAGAGCTCGAACTCCTCGCCGCGGCTGCCGACTTGGAAACTCCTTGGATAACAGTTCCTGCAGCCTTTGAGGTGTGCCCCATAGCAGTCCCCATCGCCTTCGAAGATGCCATCGCCGCCTGTCCTCGCTCTGCAGCTTCGCTTGGCCTTGAAGAACCACTCGATGTAGCCCCCCCATAACCACGCGGTTGAAAGGGTACAGGAGGTTGTTTAGGAGGTGGCACCGGAGGCCGCTTTGCCGGCGGCGGAGACTTCACCACCAGCCGTTCATTTGGGATGAGGCGAATCGTCTGGGTCTCCATATCCACCTCTTCCGGACGCAGCGTCCGAATGCCCTCACTGGTGACCACCATCCGCGGTCTTGTCACGTCATAGATGCCCGTGTCCATGGCCTCCTGCGTCACCCTGGAGTTGGTGTAGTGCACCTCTTCCGGCTGCCTTTGATCTCCTCCAAGATCTTCACGACCACCTCGGAAGACAGCAGGCAGCCGAACACAGTGGAGTTGGGAGCCTCTAGGCTACGGTTGAAACCCAGGGCCTTCAGTTTCCGAGACACGTTCCCCTGCAATTGGCGTGCGGCCCGACGCCGATGAGTTTCTGGCCTCTTGAACATTTCTTATGTTTTCTTGACTGGTCCGTTGTTCTGACCCCTGTTGGTCTTGTTCTTCCCTTGCCGGCGAAGGCCGCAGGGCACACAAACGAGGTTGCAACCGGGTGGAGTGTTCAGTAGATCTCAATTCTTGTTGAATTTCCCTATCTGACATGGTTGAACACTCCCCCGGATCTTGGCTCCTCGCCCAAAACCCTTGCTAAAGCCTAGGCCAGCCCAATCGCAAGCGCCGCTGCCACCGCCGCCTTTGCAGTGTAGGAAGGCCAGGTCATAGCCGCGCACCCAGCCAAACACGCAGCAAGCTTCGCCACCCGCACCATGGATTCCACCGCGTCCTGCGAACCCTCCCCATCGTCAGCAGCCACCCCACCCTGGTTCTCGACCTTCAGGAGGTTGGTGAACGCCCGGAAGCGGTCCCAGGAAGCTCGAACCGTGATGCTCTTGGTCAGGTAGTCGGCGCTCAGCTGCGTGCCCGCCATGTGGAAGATCTTCCATCGCCCCTGTTGAGCTCGTTCTCGAAGCACGTTAGCTCGGAGTCGAAGATGTCTGGTACGCCATGGACCATCCGGATTGCGCACGATGGAGATGGCAGCCTGACTGTCGCCATAGGTGACGATCTCCGGCGTCTCTCCATGCACCTCCGTCCACAGCGCCTGCAGCGAATCCCCCATAGTTAAGGCCTCCACATAGGAGTACAGTTCAGCTTCCGCCGTTGACAATGCCAGACACGATTGCCTGGAAGTTTCCCATTGCACAGTGGCGCCCACAATCATCGCCACGATGCCTTGCACACTTTTTTCCCCTTGCGGGGCGTACGAGATGTCACTGTAGAGCTCCACCAACGATGTAGAGCGCTCCAACGGAAGATCACCATGAGGTCCACGATCGCCAGGTTCACAGGGGACATAGTGCAGGAAGTAGTCCATTGTGCCATTCAGGTACTCCAGAACATGTTGTCCCACCCGGAGCACCCACCTCGGCCGTTTTGTGACCTCTTTCCCCATAGCGCTGATGGCATAGGACAGGTCAGGCCGACTGCGAATGGCCCCCACAGGATCTCCCCCACGATGCCCTGCGCCTTCTTGATCTCCTCCGCAGTCACCCCTTCCTCCACCTCTGGAGGAGGTACAGAGTCCTTCGGAAGCGGAACCGTCTTCTTGTCCACGATGTTGTGCCTCTGCAGCAACTCACCCAGGTAGGAGGGTTGACCTAAGAACAAACAACCCCCTTCATGGCTTTTGAGCTCGTACCCACAAAACCTCACCCAACCCTGGTCATCCACCGTCTCTGGCGTGGACGTTTTCCACCGGGACTGGATGCACTTGAGAAGACCGGGTCGCGCCACTGCATCTCCCATCACGAGGAGGTCGTCGACGTACACCAAGAGAAGGCCTCTGACCACATGCGTCTCCAGGTTGCGCTCCTTGGTCTGGATCAGGTGGTAGGCGACGTTGTCGTCCTCCCACGCCAGCTCCTCCAGGACCTGATCTCTGTAGATCGCCCAATACGATGGACTCGTATTGAACCCGTAGAGGGCTTTTCTGATGAGCCAGACCTCATCCGGTTCACAGACTCCCAGGTCCACCATCACCTTCGGTGGCTGAACGGCCACGGGCTTGCCACCTTGGTTGATGTGGTCGAGGAGCTTGCAGAAACGCGGACTTCACGTCCAACGAAGTGATCTCCCAACGACGTTGACTGGCCTCCAACAGCGATGCTCGAATGAGCACCCCATCCGCCCCACTTGCGTAGGAGCCACCAGGCAAACCTAACCTCCAGGAGGTGGATCAGCTTGCTCCGAGGCCAGGTTGCCACAGATCACCGCCCTCGATCTCTTGGCCCCTGTGCCCCCTTTCTTACAACAGACCATCTTCCCCGGAACCAGCTCCGTGCCCGGCGCCAACAAGTGCCTCTTCGTGGGGACCACCGCCTCAGTCTCCTTGACCAGCACGTCGTACTCATGGAACGAGGGCCTCCAAGCGTCCCTGTTGGCACCCCTGTTGATCACCCCTGTAGGCACCCCTGTTGATCACCCCAGGAGTCCTCCAACTCTTGCACCGACAACCACCTCGCGCCGGCTCGATGTCAACAGCGGCCCATGCTCCTTCCTCACTGTTCTCAACCCCCAACGTCCGCACACCCTTGGATGATGACGATGTAGTCGAGATAGGAATGGCCAGAGGGTCATCATGCCTCCAAATCACAGCTCCCCCGGGCCTCGCGTCTCCAGCTCCCGCGGTCTCACCAGCAACTCCCCCAGGACCTGCTGCGCCCGAAGCTGTGCCCAAAGCTGTTGAAGAAGGAGAAGTCCCCCCCCGCTGTTGGCGTAGTCGCACCCTGTTGTCCTCCAGCTTGAGGAAGGCGTGGTTGTCCATCCAATGGCTGTTTCCCCCCACATGCGATGATATGGCTGGCCTGGTCGTGGCTCCTCCTCCAGCTGTAGGCGAACTTGTGCTTGTTGATCTTCAAGTTCTCGACGTAGATCCTCCGCCTCAGTGTTCGGTTGTACAGCTTCTCGAACATGAAGGATCTTGCCATCCTCGGCCTGCACCACCCATCCATCGTTCATCATGGGCCTGGGACACATTAGTCTGCCCTGCACAAATGGTGCCATTAGCCCCCCCCTCCTTATGCCACTTCTTCGCCTTCACATACACAGTGGCATAGAATGGCAGCATAGGCAATGTTGGAACTCCAAGCTCCTCCAACTGGCGTCTTCGCCTCTCCTCCACCGCGTACCTCATCGCCGATGGCCAGAGTTGACCTGCACATTCATGTTGCGCCAGCAGGAGCCTCGCACGCCTTTTGACTTGGTTCACCTCAGCCTCTACATGGCCGTTGGCGGCAGGGTCGTCTCCTCCAGTGGATGTTTGTACAATCCCCCATCGACTGCACCATGCCTCCACCTGTTTGCTGATGAGCTCCTTCGCCCTGTCGGTGTGCAAGCGGTTCGCCGCCACCCCCATGGCCTTATACTTTGTGATCAACTTCTGCAAGCCAACGATCACCTCAGCCTTGGCGCGGGATTCCAGCACCTCCACGCAGGTCACGTGCTTCAGAGGAACTCCACGCTGGCACTTTTGGAGCTCCGCCTCAAAGTCATAGTCATGGGCCGGATCCATGATGTCCAGTTCCTCCTCCATCACCCCTTCATCCTCCCCCGGTTCTGGTGCCACCACCCTCTCCGGCGTAGAGTCTTCCTTGGGTGTAGGAACCTTCTCCTCATGTTGATCCTCCGCCCCATCTTTCTCCGCGACGTCTTTCTCCGCCACGTCCTTCTCCGCCACGGTTTCCTCCGCAACGTCCTTCTCCGCCACGTCATCCTCCGCCACCGCGTTGAAGTCCGGGACCAATGCCACCGCGATCATAGCATAGCGAACAACCCGCCCTGAAGCGCCATCCCTTGTCATAGATAGCGGGCCCACGATGTCCACCGCCACTGACCACGCCGATGACATTCTTTGGGTGTCTCCTCGACGTCGATGCGGCTTTTGGGTTCCTGCCTGCTCAATGCAAAGCCTGCAGTCCCTGCGAAAGGGTCGATGGCCTTGGCGAAAGTGTGTCGCCCACATGTCCTTTTCCTTCTGAGATAGCTTGGCTATCCTTCGTTGTTGTGTTGCACCCTGCTCCAACATGCATCGGAGGGACTCCTTAATCGTCGCTCTCAATCCCGGAGCCCACAAAGACCAGGACTTTGATGCCTGAATACTGGCCTGTAGGTCATCAGGAAGGGGTTCATCATCACCTCGAGCTCGAAGTCCATGTAGCTCCATCATCCCCGGCATGTTGGTGAGCAGCGATGTTGGTTTCTTTTTTGGAGTGCCCTACGGCACCTTGATCCAGGGTGACCATCCCCATGGACTCTTCCTCCAACAGACCCAAAACTTCCGGCCAACTCCAGAAAGACGGCATTCGTCCACCATCCCCCACCATCTTGGCCGGGTCCGCTGGAGACTCCAAGAGGAAGCCCGTAGTGCCGTTTGGTCCACCCAACTCCACCTTGGCTTCTTCCGTGGCAAGATAGAGTCCAACCTGCTTGATGACGAGGGCCGCGTCGTGGTCCGCCAACCGCTGCTTTGCAACGCTGAGGTTCGGTAATCCAAAACGATGTGCTCCTCGATCTCGAAGTGGCCTTGGGCCTGGTCGCCTAAATCGCAACCTCGACACTGTCCGGCACGGGGGTCCGCCTATGATGGCTGCCAAAGTTCCTTGCCTGGCCAGGCGCATCAAGAAAGACCACAACACCGGGTTGCGCAGGTCCTGCGACTTGTTGTGCATGATGTCCAAGGTGATAACCTCGCAGTCATACTTTTTGAGCTCCTCCCACTCGTCGGCCTTTTCCCCCGCGAAGAGATGAAGCACCACACGTTTAGCCGCCAGCAACCGTCGTCGCTGCCGTCGATTCCATGGAAGAGCACCACCACCAAAATCGTGCTCCTCCGTCATGTACCGGAAGATCCT
Organism: Durusdinium trenchii; assembly: GCA_963970005.1. NCBI lineage: Eukaryota > Dinophyceae > Suessiales > Symbiodiniaceae > Durusdinium > Durusdinium trenchii. Next base: position 651,058 of record CAXAMN010020335.1, read on the forward strand.
GGCAGGAACCTCAAGGAAGCGTTGGCTCCACCAAGTCAGCAGCTCCTCTTCCAAGCTTCCAGGGGGATATGGCCAAGCAAAACATACTCCAGGTCCAGGTCCTTGAGCGGGTCCAGGTCCAGGAAGATTGCCTCCAGGAACAGGAGCACCACCACTTGTAGTCATAGTTGAGGATGAAGCCACCTGTGTTCCCGTTCCCGAAGGCTGCCGTGGTCCCCCGGTTTCCGGCACCTGTTGCTTCCCATCCCCTTGTGTTGCGCCTCCAGTCTCCGCGGCCGTCTTGAACGAAGCATCGGAAGGCGGATTGCCTCCTCCCAGGAGCTGTCGAACACCATCAGCGAAACGCTGTTCGGCATCACGAAGAACTCGTTGGCGTAGAAGTTCAACGGTTTCACCCGCCTCTTGGCTTTGGCTCTGCGGGAGATCCATGGTCTGCTTGATCTTTTCGGCAGACCAGGGATTGATAGGCGATTGTTGCCTCGACATGGCACCTACGGTCACCAAATCACGTCCATGTTGTCCTCCAAGTTCACCTTCATATTGTTCAGGAACGGGGTCCGGAACATGGCAAGGACGAAGAGCTTGGCTTGATCAGGCTGAGGTCCCCCACGTTGGCGTTCTCGATCACCACGAGATAGCTCCACTAGACGTTGAAGCCTCTTCCGCCAGCGTTCCTCCCTCACGTTCACGACGTCCTGGAAGGATGGGCAACTGTCCTGATGCATCCGGAGTTCCCCCAGGATGGAAGACCACCGGATAACCCTGTGGATACGGGCCCTGTAGAACCGACCACCCACCAGGCAGTTGATCCCTAAGCTGACCCTGCATCACTTCCGCAGCCGCCATAGTCCCGCCACCAAGGAGACGTCCCTCCTCCAGGTAGAGGTGGAAGTAGTCCAGCCAACATAGTGCCAGGCGGTGGTTCCAACTGCAGTTGGCCCGTCTCCGCACCCGTGGTCCGAGGATCCGTCCTTGCCCCTCCTGGTGTCCCTGCGGCTGGTGCTTGGCGTGTGCTCTTCACCAAGGCCGGTCTCCGCGAGCTTGGTTCCGCGCTCTGGGTCCGTCTGGCTGGCGTTTGTTGTGCCAGCAGCTCATCCAGCCTTTCATCGGCTGTTTGCTGTCTTTCCTTGGATGCAGATCGTCGCCGGCTCAACATGGATGTCATGGCACCGCTGACCGCTTGGGCTCATAACCCATGCTTCACAAAAAGCGGTCCTGTTTTCTTGAGCCAAACACGAAGGCAGTTAAGCCTGTGGTCTGGTGTACCTAGTTGTACACTTCTCGTTTTGTGCGTTCTGTTTCAAGATCCGCAGGTGGAAACGGCTTTATGGGGAAAAAAACAGTGCAGATCAATTGACATAGAGCCTTTACCCTGACATACAGTTGCGCACAGTTCCAGAGTTCTTTGCAAGTGTTCAAGACATTTCAAGACGAGGATTTCTCCATCAGAAGTCACTGCGTTTCCCACACTGCAAGTCTCGTCACGGCTTAACGGGGGGGAAGTGCTCCAGGCTCACGCATACCCGGGCCAAGTGAACAAATTTGATCAATTTTGAACAGATGTTGTTTGTGGTGGTTCGTCGTTTCGCAGTTAGCCTTCGCGGAGATAAGCAGACTGATGGATATTTTGACACACCCGGATCCTGCAAACGACTTGACGGCTGGCAGGCTTCGAACACAATGGCAGGCTCATCAGCACAGGGTCCTCGGATGACAACGAAGTGGGTGGTGCAATGATGCGCAATCTTGATGGCACTCCTGTAGTCCTCAAGCAGGACCGCAATGAGTGACGAACCAGCTTGTTGGGTACTTTAAGCTTTGACAATTTTGTGTTTACAGAAGTTTAATGAGGCTCGTTCATGGGAGTGTTTGTCAGTCCTGCCGCATCACACTGCATGACACTGCATGAGCCCACGGCTTGTCGTGCAGGAGTATGAAAATGCAGGGTTCCTTACCAGCACCTGGCATTGCAGTCAGAAAAATTGTCCGCTCGTCATGGGCATGAGATGGAGAAAAGCAAGTGACCTCTTTGGAGTTTCTAAGTGACCTTTTTAGGGTCAGTGACTTCATTCTGAGATCTCAAGTTAGGTCACTTTAAAGGTCCTGGTATATCCTGGTATGTAATATATGTAGTATTATTTAGTTGGTTCTTTGATGGATTTGCCTTATAAGTGCTTGGTGGGCTTACAGAGTTGCACTATGGGAGCTTGTTTGTGTCCTAGCAATTTAGAGGGCAAGAGCTAAGGGCGAAGAAAGGAAACAACCATGCAACTTAGATCCACCATGGATATGTGCATCATGTCACAAACCCAAAATTGTGTATGTCTCACAAACCCACAGGTTGTTGGGGAAGATGTGTTTGAGATTGTTTGAGTTTGCGTCCCCATATTTAGGAAGATGCATAACCTAGGCAACGGCAGCAACCTGAGCTGCATGAGTCTGAGTGAGGACGAGCAGGAACCGACCACCAGCGAAGGCCTACGCTGTTGACAAAGCTTTTGCGCACCAGGTGGATTACAGGCTACAGGTTTTGCATATTTGTTTGCAGCATGTCACGTTGTCCAAATAGCAGTTACCTTGGCCACGGGACTCTTGGGGACAAGGGACATCAATTCACAAATCAAGATGGTGCATGATTCCTCAACAATGTTTCAGAGACTTGCAGTACATTTCTACTCGATCATCAAAGGACTCGTTTTTTCTGGTCGTTTCCTCCTGACATGCACCTGCCAAGCCTGTCCGGAGGTGCGAGGAACCAAGACAGCAGTCATCTCATCAATAGCGCTTTGGCGGACTTCACGGCCAAAGAGGTGGAGTCCGTCCGGAACCGCCTGAGACTTCGATTGGGAGCTGTCTCATCCAACCACCTCGTCCCTTGGTGGGTTGACCCGTCTTGGCAGTCTTTTTGGCACAACAACCACCCGGGGTCGGCATCATTCGACCCCAACTCAATGTCATGTTGAACGGAGTGACATGGGATGAGGATTGGACCTAAGATGGACTAAGTCTAACCACTCAAAACAGTTTGTGAATCGAAAGACGGTTGTGGGACAAAGATCTGCACTACAACAGGTGCATCACCAACGGATGGTTGGCCATTGACGATTGGAGGGGCCCGAGAGATTACTGACAACAATGCTAGCTGCTAGCCAGTGTTTGGCCAGTGACTGCGCCTGTGCCAAGGCACTTCAGGACACTATGGGAAACCAATCCTAAGCGGCTTCTTATTCTGCTCAGATGACAACCAAGATTGAAGACTTTTTTAGGTTGCAGATGTCTCACTGGATCACCGTCCAAGAACTTGTGGGTGCTGTTGGAGATGCCATGGATCTTGTTCTTCGCGATCGATCCAGGTTTTCGATCCAGGTTATTTGCAAGCCCAAAACCTCTCCCCAGGTTTCAGGAAAGAGCTTGCTGGAAGCGGTGCAATCATTGGGCTTGACGAAATACTCTGAGGAAGATATGAGTCTTGGATCATGGGTCATTTGTGCAAGGTCTTCTTATATCTCCTCATGGCAGCACGGGCAGTGAGTCATATTGGACCGGGCGTAGCTGCACCAAGATACTTTCACATTGCACATGCTTGTTTGTTTGGAATCGGATTTGGAGGGGAAGTAAGGTCATTGTTTGACACAACCAAAGCACCTTTGCTTTCTTACAGTTGTTATGCCAGTAGACACACTTGTATGTTGAGTTCCGCCAAGTGGTCCAAAACACCAAAGTAACACCAGCACAAGCTTTGGTGACTATTGATCAAGCACATGGGTGACCTACACTGACCTACACCCTGCCCTTTTGGTTGAACCCACGGTTTCAGCGCGAGCACATCCTTCTTCCCGGCCATCACGTCGCACTCATGCCACTCGATGAGAATAGTCGCATCTGTCACCCTAGAGATCACCCAGTCATGGGATGTCATGGGTCTCCATAAGGATGCTGAGAAACAAAGGAAAAGCCTTTGGAGGTGGACTGGTACGTCCTGTGGTTCAAAGAGGCAACAAAGCAAAACACACTTCTCCAAAGACATGGACTGCTATACCTTCACTGTCAATGGAGTATGTATAAATATCATAATATCTCTATATAAATTATATGCACATATACATACACAACAATAATGTAACATTATAACTTTTGTCATGAGAACTTGTTGATGCCAGCAGTTTGTTCACGAGTTCATTCATTCAGTTGAGTCCCAGTACTTGAAGGCCTTTGCAATCCGAATGGTGCCAAGCTGACAGAGGGTGTATATACAATATACATACATCACATGACATTACATGACATACATAAAACTAAGTATGATGTTTAAACGCGTGCTGTGCATATATAAACATAAAAGCCGGGAAATGTGATCACTCCTACCAAGTGCGTGCTCCATGCGCCATGTGGACCATGTGTTTCACCTTTGATTCTGGCGCGTACTTTCAACCATTGGCAGCAGATTCCCAGAAAGCTTCTCCCACCCACCAAACTCGTAAACAACATCTGCATCCAAGGCCGTTCTCCCAGTGCAAATGTTATGGTTATCACATTTGGCCTTTGGTATGTGCGGCACTTGCTGAGGAATGGTATGGTCAACCAGCTGGCTGATTTCATCAACTTGCGATTTGAAGCACCCAGAGACGCTTGGGTGGCTCAAAGGTCACCATCACCATGTGTAAACGAGCACCCTTCGGCCGTCACAGGGTTTTAAGTGGTGGATCAGATGACAAATGATGACAAAGGAAGTGTTATTAATGCTTGTTAATGTTTGTTTGTGCTATATTTGCTTGAGAAGCTTCGGCTGCCACTGGGAGGGTGCATGATCCACCAATGGACGTGGACACAGCCTTTGTAGCATCAAGCCGTCCAAAAGCGTACGCAAACGAACAGCGAAACTCTCAGCTGGCTCAGAAGAAGCGAAACAGCGGCATCTCCAACGGCATCGTCAATGGGCTCTTCAAGCAGCCGAACCCGAAAGAACTGGGGAAGCCCATTTGGGAATACCCGCAGGACAGTCGGCCGCGTCGTCGGAGGCTCTTTTTGGACGGGTCGGAAGGTGGGAATCACTGGCCGTCAATGAATCGCATGGGTAACAGTGCCATTACCAGCAGTTGCCATCCATATAGAGGTTAGGGGTGCCCCAGAACACATCCATAGGCCCCTGGATGGGCAACTCCATGTGACTCTTGGTGTTTTTGTATTTGTAGTGGGGGGCTTGGAGTCGGAGAGGTTGGCTGTACGACGAATGGAAGGAACATCTGGCGCGCAATTCACAGGTTGGAGCACACATGATGAGGCCCAAATCCAGTCAAGCACACTTGCCCCGAGCAAAGCCTGCAGTCCACTCCGCAGAGCCACGATCTCCAGGACGTCATCCCGCAGAAGCGGACGAGCAGTGTCAGTGTGTCGGTCTCCAGGACGGTGCCACTCGGAGGTGATCAGAAAAGATGGATCAGTTTGAGACCCATGAGCTCGTCATGAGAAAGGTGGCGAAGTCATGTTGATCAAGGACATTGGTTGAAGTTGACTATTCATCGCTTCACAAAAGCCGCTCGGGAATCGACCATTTGGTGGCTGTTGGTTGCGGCCCACGGCCCTCGCATCATCCAAAAGTAGTGGCAGAAGTTAGAGACTACAGTTGTAAAGTAGATTCAGTAGATGGCGGGAAGACCATGGGCTATGGTAGATGCACGCAGGTATCCAATTCATGAATGATACAATTCCCCCTGTTTGGGCCTTCACACCGGGGACGCCAAGGCTGCAACGCTCCGAAAGTTCCATGCGTTCGAAAGGCGCGGATGGTCACGGAGGATGGTCATGGCAGGTCAGAAAAGCGGAAGATGTCAGATGGTTAGACCGATTTTTGTTCACGCTGTTTGCATTGTTTTGCTTAATTTGGGTGAATTTTACCCTTAGCAGCATCCACTTGCAAAAGGATCGGTGTGAACATTGGCTTCCCAGGTAGCACCATGCTCTTCCGTCCACCTCGACACCTGATAACCCTCCACACCCCCACGCTTGACTTGCTTGCACGCGTGGATGTCTCGCTAGGGCAGTACAATGTGGTGCCTGCCCGAGCTTTGGTGGATTGCTTCCTGGCTGATGATGAAGAGGCGGCCGTCGGGTTTGCGCGTCGGCTTGCAGTCCAATGGCTCGGTCCAGCGGGGGCCGAGACAAAAGAAAGGTCCGGAGTGCGAAGGAAGTTCCAGAGTTTCGGTTCAGTACTCCTTCAAGTGGCTGCTGGGGTGGCCGGGTGGTTGTCAAGTATTTCAAGTAGCAGAACCACAGAGCCACAGAGCACGAAGCTCAGATATTTCCCTAAGGCTCCAAGTTTACTTCACAACTCCACCCCCCAAACATTATATTAACATTTGATACAATACACTTCCCCTGGGCTTGTGCACCACTCCCCTTGAATAATTGCTTGGAGCAATGAAACCGATGAGTTTTATATACTGTAGTTTTATTGAGTGCATTTTAAGAAAGGTTTTCAGATAAGAGTTCCATGAATCAAGCAAACCTCAGAAGAGTTGAGCAAGGATCCCAAAAGGGCAGCAATAGCAGAACAATAGAAAAGTAATGATATTTTAAGCCTCCTGGCATCTCCTGACAAAAACATACATCACTGTATTCCCACTTAAACTATTGATGTGGTGGGATTATTTTTCTATTCCCTCCGGATTGACTAATTGGGCTTCGACATTAGTTTGATTTCGCTTCGAGCCTTCAGGGTACGAGATTCTAGAGGTGCGTTCCTGTTCCGCGTCCGTGTGGCGTGACTGGCCTTGTGGCCTTGTGGCAGGCGATGAAAAAGATCTTCACTGCCAAGTACATCAACCAGTCCCTTACTTCTTGCATGTACAGTTGTTTCAGAGTAGATGGCGCTGGCACCACAAGATGTCTTTGAGATGGGGTCCACATAAACCACCTCTTGGGATTCTGACATCTACGCTCATTTTGCGGGTTGGTGCTTTTGACAGAAAAAGGCTATGTTGGCAATTCCAGAACTAATTGTGCTGTTTATTTGTTTAAGACTGACATCCTGTCTGGCTCAGGTACTTGTCGATGCGCGAGATCTTGTTGGCTGGTGATACTAATCGCTTGGTGGCGGAGCTGACTTTCGTTCTTCGGACGAGAGATGGGAGGGAACAGACAAAAGATTTGCCAGCTTATGAGGGATGTTCGCCAGTCCAGCTCAGCATAGTTTGCAGCTTTTTTGAAGCCCTTTGTTCAATATGCACAAACCTATGTGACTTGGCGAAGGTGGTTTTGCTTTCCCCTGCAGATCCTCAAACTCTTCTTGTTATCCTTTTATTATTGGTGTTTGTGTAGACAGCTACGCCATGCTTAACCTCGAAATCCTCCCAGACCAAGAGGGCGGGTTGCTCTCTTATCACTTACCAAATCACGGTACTGCAGAAGATGCTTTGGAGTAAATGGCTCACAATCCGTTTGACGTGGTGAACATTGAGGATTTTAGATTTGTGTCTAAAATGGTTGCCCTAATAGCTTTGCGCTTGAACGCTTGCATTTGCTATCAACCTCCTGCAAGGGTTTCACCATTTGATGGCTAACATGGAAACTTCCATTGGAAGATGCTGGAAGATGATTCTCCCTTACCAAGCTACCAAGGGTGAAAACTACATAATTAAAACTACCAGTTCCACCCGATTAGTTATCGGCGCAGCCTCGGGTATTGGCCTTTTGATGGGGTCCCTGTGTGGGATCCTGTTGTGGGCTCTTGAGAGGGCCATCCCTCGTCGCCCTGGCGCAGCTCCACACACCTCCTGGCCCCGGTTTGGAGACTTCGACTCGTCGGCAGGTAGAAGTGCTATGATGTGGTGATGGTGGGCCAAAAAGAAGAAGAGCGGCCAATCTCTTCAAAAAATACAGGTTCTGGAACCCAACTCTTGGCTCAAATCCCAAATGCTCACCGTTTGCGAAAGAAGGGTTCTGCTTGTTTTGAGTGGTTTTCACGCCCTCCATGAGGCGGTTTTGGACCGACCTATTTTGGTTTTGTCCTTGCACGGAGGGTTTTTTTCGTGCACCAGTGCACTACGTCGGTTCCCGCCGGTTGGTGGCGGTTGGCAGCCCCTGTCGTCTTCAGGTCCGAATCAATGATTTAGCAGCGCCTCCTGAGCCGGTCTCTTGGTGACAGATGGCTGGGATGATGCTTTTGGGATTGACCATGCAAGGGTTGGAGGGACCAGGGATGATGAGTGGTGCTTTTCTGAAGCATTGTCACATGGATGAATCACCAGCCAACAATTCCAAGAAACATTGCATTGCTATGTGGGCATGGAGTTGAAGCATCCAGGGATGGCGCGAGCCCTTCACAAGTCTGGACTTTTGTTCACAGCCTTCACCGTGCTGGCGTACTACATTTGCCATGCTGGCGAACCAAGATTCTTGCTCAAAGCTTACGTAGTAAGCCGTTGACCCTCACCCATATATGACTTCATAGAGGGAAGCGGGTCAAACACATTTTGCGCAAAGACTTTCCAGGTACATCCACTGACCTATATCGAGCCCATTGTCGCATTGCTGATTGCCACTCGGCCCGCACTGCTGATTTCTGATGGACTTCACACACACATGTGATATGCAAGGAGGAAATGATGGAAGGAGGAACAATGAGGAACATTTGAAAGAATCCAATGCTCATTCGGCATCTCCCACCTGGCAGGGCAATTTAGAAAGCCCGCCCTCACCTTGTCAGTTGATCCAGGTTTCTGAAAGTTAATTTCCCTCAAAATCTAGGTCATTAAAGGCGGCCGGGGGAGCTTCCTTGAAGAAGCATGAGCTATCCTGCGTCCATACTAGCAGCTTAAGTAAGCTACTACACCAGTCACTGGATTAGCTACCTCTTCTACTAGCTACCTCCTAGCGGGCCAAAAAAACATATCAATAAATAGATAAACTCGTTGAGGACCTCGACAGCCTGCTCAGGTTGGGAATGGCGTCATGATTGGCTGCTGGGAAGAAATAGCAATGACTGACCTACGCACGTCCCCAGAAGCCTTTCATATTGTGGCGATAGGAGGCAAGCCCAAGGACATCCGGAATGGAGCGACCGAACCAATGTGCAGTGTTTGGATGTGGATCTGGGATGGTCCTTCAAAAACGACCGTTGAGCCGGAACAACTGGGTGCTGTCGCTCTCGGTGCACGGCTGGTGATGACCATTTCGTCTCAGATCCAGGCCACTCACTCGGAGGGTTTGAGCTTGGGTTGAAGTCGAACGGAGAAGTTTACAGAGTAGATGGCATAGACCTCAAGATGTTTTTTCAGCTGTTAAGCACATGGGGGTTCATATAAACCATTATGAAACCACCTTTTGGGACTCTTGGGGTCTGTGTCATCTACTCTCAATCCACTAGGTCCACTATAGTTTTGCGTGTTTTTGGATGTGTCCCCAAGTCATGGGTGTTCGGAAATGGCCCCCCGAGCCATTATAAGCCATTGAGTGGAAACAGATCGCCTCCCGAAGCTGCCGAAGCTGGAGGTTCCGTTGAAATCAAAGATCTTGCTGTTTGCGCTGTTTGATGGTGCTTTCTGGGAGTGGACACGAATGCTTTGCGGGAGTGGACATCGCTTTGATGAAAATTGCCCCTCAGACCCTCAGACAAGGATCTCGTAGGTCCAGCCCGGTCAGGTACAACTTTAGTTTATCGACAAAAGACTAAACTGCACACAACACAATCTAATTTAAGATGTTCCTTTGGGGCACGGGCCGGTTCAAAGTTGAAAGCCATCCACTTTTGGGGAGGTTCTGCAGCCTACAAGTCGCTAGTGTCGCTCGACACAGCTTGTCCACTGTGTCCACTGGAGTTAGACTCTATTTTGCACACAGCCAACAAAATCACGGCAAAACTAGAATGGCCCCGCAAAAATCCATGGTGTAGCTCTCCGTTGAAGCTATGCTTCACAACCTCTCCGAGGCTTTCAGACAGACCCATGCTGCGAAGATCTGTCAGTCTGGCCTTACATCGAACTGGCTTTTGCGCTGCTCCTTGTCATCGAGATCCTTTTGCGAGTGCATTTGTGCCCCGGAAGCAGGTGAGCAGAGCTGGAGGGAAGTTTCTGTGTGCTTTTTAACTGCGTTCAATGCACATTAAACCACCAAACCCTAAGTTACAAACAACAATTGAAAATTTGGAGCTGGAAAATGTGACAATATGTGACAATCATGGAGAGAAGCATTCAAGCTCAGTATGATGGATTCACGGAATCGGCTATCATGAGGTTTCTGTTCCAGATGTTTTCAGATGGTGGTCACAGCGCTTCCTGAGGCTACGCTGTCGCCAATACTGGTGTGGGCAGGACAAGTTTTGGCCTCTTGGCACGGACATAGCTCGAGCAGCGGAGCTTCAGCTAGCTCGGCTCGACTGGACGAACTGCGTCCACACCGGCGCCCTGCGCCGCACGTCGCGCCCAGGAACTGGTTCGATCTCTTTCTGGTGGGGGTGGGCATAGCAGCGCCTCGGGCCTTGTGGGGCTGGGGCATGCTGGGGCTGGGTGTTGTTTTGTTGTAACAGACATGGGAGTCCATCCTTAGAGGTGATGTTGCAGATATGCTGATATCTAGCAATTGACAAAAAACACAAGTCGCATAACCCAATCATTCCAACAGGCATTGTTTGACTGCAAGATATTGCAAGCATGCATCCAGGGGAGAATTGTTCCGTGCGGATCCATACATGAATCCATCCCAAACACGTCAAATCCAGAAAACTTGCCTTTGGATTCGCAACGCGCCACTGGTGATAAAACCAACCATCCCACGCAGTAAAGCACAGTCACAATAGCATGAATTGGATGGAATTGGTGAGTTCAGTGACCGTGATGGCATTGCGAAAAAAGGGATTGTTCATGCGCCATGGTTTCAAGAATGCAATTTTAAGCACAGACATGGTCTAGTGGTTGTCCCATCTGAACATTCTTGAGCCAGGAATACACTCCGACTCACTAACATGGAAGTGGAAAACCCCCTGTTCGTAAAGGAAAGTCGTTTTCCTTACGACCTTGCCATCCACTTCCACCATGTGATGTGTTCAGAGTGTTCCTGCTCTCGACCGACATCACCAGGCACATAAGGTGCTTCACCCGTCAAACCCATCGACTCATCGTCCGACATCGAGGACTTGACCCTACAATGGGTCGGCACCGAGTCGGACGTGCAAGGGACGTCTCTCTTACGGCGCCTGGGCACGAAACCGGACGAAAGCGGCTCCCGATTGGTAGAAATCCACCTGAGGTGGACCAGGTCATGAGTTCTTCCAGGTTCTTACTAGTAGCAAGGAAGCTACTATAGGTTGGAGGCCATTGCTATTTGGGTGCACGGTGGAGGCCTTAACAAGGGCATCGCTGGACCAGGTCATGAGTTCTTCCAGGTTCTTGCCAGCTTTGAAACCACTTACTGAAGCCCGTGCGGCATCACCCTGCAGACTCGCTGTTCGCTCGGTTTGGTCCTAGTCCTCTGAGGTTTTGTCGACTCATCCGCCTGGTGCGCATCGTCAAGGTCTTCCGGATCCGCGTGATGCGAGATTTGCGCTTGATGGTCAAAGGACGGGTTGAGGGCGTCATGTGAAGGCGCTGACCGATGTGCTGCGGGGCGAAGCTGCCGCAATCACCGGGGTGCCGCTTTTTGGACTCGGTTCGGCGTGATGTTGATTGAAACTGCACGTATTTCGGATGTGACTTGTTCCATTCATTGTATAGGGACACTTCCATGCCATCTACCCCCGTTTTGTCATATATTATTAGTCTGAGCAAACAGTGTTGTACACTGATACTGTAGATCGATGAATGACACGGGAGAAACCGGAGGAAAAGACTTCATAGATCCGACATTGGTGCAACACAACATGCCCCCGGAAAGAGTCAAGTGTTTTTGCCTGGAAATCTGAGTTGGTGCACGCCTTCTTCGCGCCAGCCAACCTCCTTCTTCGCGCCCAGTTTTTGACTCAAGGACTCATCGCAGGCATTCGCACGCTTTGCTTAGCCTTCATTCTGCTTTTCACCGTTTTATACGTCATCTCCGGCTTCGCCACCATGACGATGCTTGGCGATGAAGCAACCAACACCTGGAAAGAGCCAACGAAGACAGGCAAAACACTTCCAGTGGTTTATAGCATTATATATATAATGCTCTATACATTGGCACATGAGCATGGGGTGGGCCATGGGGACTGCCCAAACCATCAAAACCTCGCTTCACATCTCAATAAGGCCTGCCGGTGTTTGGTTGGTGAACTCCTGTTTTCCTTCGTGGTTTTCTGCTGTGCCATGGGGCACAGCACAGTCCGTCCAACCGGTCAACCTTGTCGTGCTTCCGGTGCTTGAACTGCGCTCTCAGGATCGGAAACAATCCCAAAGCTGAAGCCCGGTGAGTCAAGCGACGAAAGGCTTTGCTTGGGAAACACAGCGGGACCGATGATCATGAGAGATCCATAGAGATTGAGATAGGCTTTGGGAAAAACAACGACTTGGGATGAGAGATCATTCGAGAGATCGCTACGAACGGAGCGGGACGCTACGAACGGGGCTCCTGGCCTTACCACTAGTGTTCGCGACGAACGGGGTTTACGCATCGCTACGAACGGAGCCACCTGTCGGACCACCGGACCTTTCCAGTCAGACCGGTTCGCCGGTTGGATCCACCAGGCAGGAACTGATCCGTTCTTCGTTGAGAACATGAGTTCGAAGGCTGAAATTGTTTTTTTGCATTGGGAGATTTCTCTTTTTGGGGGACTCCAACTCGTTCTCGACTCCAACTTGGCACTTAGACTCGACAAACCCGACTCTAGTTTGCGTCCATTCGAAGTCTTCGACAGTCCTACATTGTCCTACGAATTCCGAATTCTCTTTGCATGAGTGTGGGATCGTTTGAATGATGTCAAGGCAAATTCCAACCACTGTTGCACACATATCACATATCCATGAAAATCATAATATACTGATACTGCAACAGGGTGCTTGATTTGCCCTTGGGATCGCTTTACAAAAACCGAAGGAGTGCGTTCTTGAGAGTCAAGCAATTTCATTCATGGCAACACCCAGATCACAGGTTCGAGGTAGTTTGCAAAGAACTTCCACAGGTTGTTTCATAGCAAGATGATTTGTCCTTCTTTTGAACGGACCTGCCCATTGCCAACTGGGACAGCTTGTACTTGTACCAAAGGAGAGCTGAGCGCTTCAGTGAGTTTATGGAAAACCAAGCGGAAGAAGACCGATTTCCGCTCTCGAGTTGCATCCAAGGAAGCCTTGGATGTAGACAAATACTTCAAGAACATCCCAGCCTCCATGTTCACCGCCTTCCGGTGCTTTACCGGAGAATGCGTGCCCTGGCTGGAGCCAAAGCGAGGGGCATGGGCAGGGCATGGCAGTGTACCCTGAAGTATTGTGCCAGGGTGGGGTTTTGCAGGTGGCATCAAGCAGGGGATACGGGATCAACTTCACGCCAGGTTGATGCAAAAAGAACATGAGTATTGATTGCTTCGGCCCATGTTTTGGATGAACTGGGTAATTGCCGCCTGTTAGGTGTTTGAGATGTTTCTAGCTGTTGTGGCTGTTGGGTGCAGGATGAATTCCCTCCACCATCCTCCACCTATTAAATAACACGCCCCCCCCTTTTAACAGAAACTCGGATGCATTCTTTTTGAATCGGGGGTCCCTGAAATCGGGTTGTCCAAAATAGGGTCAGTGGGAGGATCCTTGCATCATTGATGAACCATAAAAAGTCACCCAGGAACATGTTACACAAAATTCTTTATTGAATTCGTATCAAAAATTGAGCAAAAAAACACCTCCAGATCGAAGGATCTTCCTTTTCCGCTGACAAACCCTTTATGAACAACATCCCCCATGATATTCGGACTAGAAAATGGGAGGGGTTGACGTGTATAGAAAACGGGCATTGTTTAGTGTCAAGGAGGTAAACTCACCGGGAAGGGGTCAGGTATGGCATTTTCTAGTGACATGTAGGTCACTAGAAAATGAGGATCACAGGTCTCATAGGCATGCTGGCAGGGTCATTTTCTAGACTCTAGACATCATCTCATTTTCTATTGGGCCTCCTCATTTTCTAGTGGCTTTGGTGTCTCGACCAGCACCTGGTACACCCAAATCTTCAGACACTGGCATACCATACCATTCCATATCTGGCACTCTGGTCAGAAATGGAAAGGTAGCGTATCCAGCCAGACCAATTCACTAGAAAATGGTGGGTTCTAGGTCTTTAGGGTGTGTTCCTCATTTTCTAGTGGCTTTGGTGTCTCGACCAGCACCTGGTACACCCAAATCCTCAGACACTGCCATACACAGAGTTTGGTAGCTGTTGTTCAATCAACTTAGCTTTTGTATGCTTTGTTTGCTTTTGGACGTCTTCACAACATTTATGATGTAGAAGAAAGCAGTATCAAAGCAGGACCCGCTAAAGAATGACAATCGCACGTCAAGGCACCAGAGCATTCACTAGAAAATGCCCAGCGCGGGTTCAAAAAGAAGACGCGCCAATCACGGGTCCAAGAGGTATGATTGAAATTTGGTGTCACTTTATAGTGAGTCACTAGATTATGCCAATCACGGGTTCATGAACCTGCGTTCCGCATTTTCTAGGGAGCTGACCTTCATCATTCCCCCACTAAAGAATGGGTAGGACTGACCCCTCCATGTGATTTTCACAGGGATATTTAAAATAATGATTCTACATTCGCAGCTAAAGCTTTGGAAAGGTGAGTCCGTGCAATTGGGGAAGGTGTAAACGCGGCGTGTCATGGTGGATAGACAGGTGGACAGAGTTGAGCAATTAGGGTTGCTCGTGGGACCCCGTAAAAAGACTCCACCAAAATCGACCATGTTGGTAGTTTAGGTTAAGTAGCGGTTTTTTAGTTTAAAAACACATATTAATAACCATATTTAGTGGGTTCTGACATGGTGTTTTTAAATAGAGGGGTGTTTTTTTAATGGGTACTCGGGATTTTTGACGCGCGGAACTGCCCCTTCCCCACCACAGCTTGCAATGCCCACCTTTGGAAGCTGGGGCCTCAGGGTGTGCCCGTAATTTGCTGCGATGAGGTCAATCGGGAAGGTCAACCTATCCATGAGATGTTGGCTGAAGCCTTCCAGTTGCCTTTCATCATTGGCCACTTGTTTGATGCGGCGCTTGGGCGATACGGCAAGGGTATCAGTGGTCAGGGCCCACTGTACATCGTTCGCACACGAGACATGGGCACAAGATAATTTGTTGACTCGTGCGTCGGCAGTCTATCGGAACGCCTGGTGCGCAGGTACTGATTGAATGGATAGATGTTTGGGAATGGGAGAGTTTCCATGAGTAGGCGATTTCCTTCCATATCACTGCAAAATCTGTGACAGATGTATGAGCCGGCTGGGCGTGAGGCTATGTGGCCTGCTACATGTTGGTGACCATGGGCTGCTTGACGAGATTTCAAGAACGGCTCCAGGGCAGTTTTTTTGCTGTGTGAGCTACTCATTTCTTCATGGTCGATTATTGCAAAGCCTTCAACACCTTTGTGCACTTCCCACTCTCTGAGTTCCATCCCTATCATCCGTATCATCAAACCTTCCACACACAGAATAGAACTCACCAGCACCAGACTCGCTGAGGAATCTTCAACGTCATCCTCGCGGTGTCTGGGCGTGGTCAAGTTGAATTTCTTTTGCCATGTGGGTACCTTGAGTGGTCGAATCTAGCTGCTGGCCCGCTGAAATTCAAAAAGAACATGGAAGTAGTCCTGGAAGTAGAATATAACAGAATACAACATACAATGTTATATACATAGATACTTGTAGTAGAATTTTGTAGATAGAAGATCAGAACATATCAGGCCTTCGGGCTAACGCTCAAGAGACCTTTTGAGTGTCCCTAGGCCCTGGCGGCCAGGCCCCAAACTCTGCACGACTCAGTCGGGCCATCGACTTGAGGTCTATGTCGACATCACGATGAAAGCAGCCAAAGAGAAGCTCAGCAGCACGCACCGGAGCAGAGCGCGGATTTGACGTGGCGTTCAGTCCAGCGAGCCAGAGACGCGGCGCTGCGGTCGGTCTAGCCCGTGGAAGGCCGAAGAGCAGATCTATATCCCCGCTATGAGGGCATCATACAAGATCAGAAAGGGCATTTCTACTAGGGGCAAGGACGCTTCTAGGGGCTCCTGGCCTTACTACTAGGAGCAAGAAGCTACTAGGAGCAAAGGGCATCACTACTAGGAGCAAGGACGATACAAGGATAGAAGGTGTTGGTATCAATGCTGTGGTGCTCCGATGATGGAGCCCGTTACCACTGCATCACGTTCTTGTTGGTTAGCGGGTGCACTGCGGTTGCTTTGCGTGTGCAAACTGACCAATATACTCAATACGAGTAGAGTAGAGCACGCAATGCAATATATATATAATGATATATAATGATCATATTGAGATGAGTGGCTCACATGCTGTGATGCGAGGAATGACGCTGTGACGGCGGAGCAGTATGCCAGAGAATCTATCAGGACCGTGATAGGTCAACCAAAGATAGTCTGACTATACGGCTCCTGGCAGCCGCTTAGATGAGTTTGCATTAGCCCGAGGTGAGGCAATGAAATGGAGGTACGGTTGGAGAGACTGGGTGGTGTCGTTGAGAATGTGAGCAGGGATCTGTCGTAGTGGCCATTTATAGTATAGCCCACCACACAGATTTCTTACACACGCTTCGATTGTGCTTCGGTCCAGTATCCCAGTTCTGGTTTCTCAATTTGCACAGTTGGCGCTTTGGATTTCTGACAGGCATCCAGGCATAGACAGATACTCACACACACGTGCATGTGCCCAACCATATGATCTATATGTGCCAATGGGCTTCTACTTGAAGAACCCCAGACTCGACTCTTACGACCGTCTCGAGCGACCGTCTCGAGCGACCCTCAACCGCACCCAAAACGGCCGCGAATGAGAACCAGATGGCCCGCCTTCGTGCCACGTGGTGCCTGGGTGGCTTTGGGGAACGCGTTGAATGTGTTGTATGCCTAAAGCCAGCCAAATCGCCAGGATTGCTCGAACCACCCGCGAGTTGCTCAAGAAGTTCTCCCTGGCACATCATGTGTACCATGTCAATGACGGAGAGGACCGTTGCTGGAGACGTTAGCGTGGTCTCGCAGTTTTTTGCTTCCACACCAAGCGATCTCAGGGGTTGGAATTACGGGGTTCATTCAGAAGAGACGGTTCAACATGGTTCAACAGCTTGTGGGCTGCCTTGCTGTACTTGTATCTAGTTGAGAACCAGCGACCCCGACGAAAAGATATCCAGCCAGAGGTCCTTCACCTTCCCAAGATATTATTAGACACTTCAACTTCGACAGGTGGAGTACCCCAGCAGTTCCCAACCACTGGCAAAATCTGGCACAAAGGGTGGCTGATGGACCTGGCCTTTGACATTTGAAGCGCAGGAAAGGGAGGAGGAAGATTGGGAAGATTCAACCAAAGCCAAGCTGGCCAAGATGAAGACAACCAATGTGCGACTTGGATCACGTGGACACCTCTTTGATCCTCTTTGGCTACTCTCGGCATGCTGGTGAAGAGACATAGTAGGTGAGGAGAGCGATGTGTTTCTTTGCAGTTCACCTCAGATGCCTCGTCCGTGTCTTGGTGGACCCTCTATAGTTTGAACCAGCATGAATCAACATGAAGGTTGCCCAAATGGAAGTGTTTGTGTGATAGGTAGGTAGGTATAGGTGTGGGTATACACCGCCCTGAAAGTTTCTGGCGCAACGCGCAACATAGGGTTCCCGGGAGGGTTCCCGGATGTGCCATCAATGTATGTTTCCTCGCTATATGGCACCTGTAGATGGCGCATTCACAGGGAGAGGGGGGGTACACAAGAAAAAATGAGCTTGCAAAGGCACAATGCACATCAGTGCAAACCCATTCAAAGCAGTCCAAACCCAACTCAAACCCATCGGTGCCCATCCTACTTTGTCTTTTACTCTGTCTCCTACTGTTCCTTTCTCTCTCTCTCTGCACAAAAGAGATTCAGCTACTGTACTAGTTCTGCTTTCTAACTGGAGTATATAGATGGAGCGCGCCGTCAGGGGTCTCCGAGTACGAGGGTGTTTAGCTTACTGTAAATCTCGTCCTTTTGATACTGTCGGGATGCCTACTGATGGCGCAACTCTACTGTGGTACTTTGGCGCTCGTAGATGGCGCATTTGAAATTTTACCATCTATTTTCAGCCCGGAGTAGATACTGTAGATAGATGACCTCTATGCGACAGTTACGCCCCGAAGCAGACAGTTGTGTTGTGATATTTTGAACTTATTTCATGTCCACTCTATATGATGTAGCATTATAAAGAACACACACATAGATATATATATATATATATATTATTTATTGGACGCTTTTGACTAAATAGTGCAGCCAGAATCTGGACCACTTGTGAGCATCCGAATTCGTTGAGGTTCTGGCAACTTGTCACCCTTTTTTGCCCCAAATCTCCTGCTGGGTCACCAGTCAATCTGCTTTTGTATGCCTCAGCATGCTTTGTCCTGCTTTCACCAGAACGTGTTCTTTCAGCATGGACCTTGCCCTACCATCATTAGGCGTCAGTGACATGACTCAGTGATGCTACATAATTGCTTGCAGGCATGCGGCCGCATGGTTAAACCAAACATCACATTACCAGCACCAGATCACCAGGGGCAATTGATCTACTTCCGCTTCATGGAGACGACTCGCCACTGAGACTCCCTTCTCAGGTTCGCAGAAGATGGGGGCCACGACAAGATCGCCATCACCAAGGTGTGGATGCTGATCGAGGTCGTCTCGTGCTTCACTCTCTTCCCCCAGAGCAATTGGGCTCCAAGACTCAATGTAACTATGGTATAAGTAATGTATATACTGTATAGTAATTATGGTATACGTATATATATATATATGTGTGAATAACTATTATCTATGCCTACATTGACCCCTGAAACTACCCCAATGTATGTGAATATGACATGCATGGAGCGTTTGGGGGCTGATGATGGATTGGCCGAAAGACGAGGGTCCGCATAGCGAGACAGTTTTGGACCACGTGGCTGGAATTGCTGCTTCTTTTGCTGGAGCCAGGTCCATCAACTGACACGGCCAGGCCCATTTTATGGTAGAACGACTACTTGTACGCCGTACGAGTAGTCCCGTGGCGACTGTCAGAGCCGTTGTGGTTCGTTGTTGGGCCAGGAGCTCTTCCTCCTGGTTGTGCAGGACCCATCCGTGCAGGCCATGACGTGACCCATGCAGTAGACAGAATCACTGTGGCACACCATTGGTAGTACAGTATGTATATAAAGTATACTGTGTTCAGTTGTTTTTTGGAAGATGTGCTTTTGCCCCTTGGGCTCCCCATTCCTTTCCTTTGAGTATACAGACGGTTTTGGGTGCCGAGATAATGAACAGAAGATGAAGAGGGAACTTAAATGCTGCGTAGGCTATTTTCTTGATACTGGTGGGTTGGCGCAGACTGGCGTAGGCTGTCGGTGGAGGCACTTATGCAAGTTGTTTGCATAGGGTTAGTTGGATTTGAGTAGAAACAAGAGCAAGTCTTTGCTGTTTGCCATTTGCTCGCATACGCGACACCGTGTTGGCTTCACATATCATTGCATAGACACCTTTTTGCATGGCATAGGCTACACGCAGGCTTGGGCGTGGCCTTTGTAGTTGATCAGCCAGCATTTTGGACACTTGGAGGCACACTTGGAGGCGCCATTTCTCCGCCAGTCTATTGTATTCGCGCCAGGCATTGATGGATGAATTGGATTTGCCACCGGACCGTGCCAACCTCTTCGAAATTATCGATGCGGATGGCTTGTTGGCATAAATCAGACATTATCCTTAATTTGTATGCTTGATTATGGATTTCTATGGATTTTCTTGTTATTTGATAGATGTTGAGTGTTGGTGATGTCAGGTATGGTGTGAACAAGGTTTCATTTTGACTGATTGTGAATCCGTCGCACCAGGTTGAATTGCTGTCATCCGAAGGCATTGGCGATCTCAAGAACCCCAATTTCATGGCTTCGACTGTTTCGAAGTATGGTCAGATACGTAAGCTTTTGCCAGATCGTGCAGCCTTTGATGAGCCAAGGTTCAGGAACTTTGCAGATCACTGAGTCTTGGCTCGAGGAATAATTGGTTTGAGCTGGCAGCCGGCACAACTCATTTGTGAGTCATTCCCGGCGATGACTCAGAGAGACGCTGCCCCGCTTTGTTTGCCAGAAACGGACCACTTAGATGCCGGCTGGGAACTTGGGAGCCATCTGATGTTATGTGAACCACTTCGGCGATCTGATGGTTTAGACAAATTAAAAAGCAAAAACACACGGAACAAAAAAGCAACCACAAAAAGCAAAAGCAAAATAAAACGAATCCAAAAAGCCAAAAACAGCAAATTAGAAGCAAAAAACAAAACAATAAAACCAGAAAACAAAAACAACAACAATTAAAAAGCAAAAAGCGGAAGAACAAAAAACGAAAAACGAACAAAAAAGCGGTAACAAAAAGAAAAAGCAAAACGAAACAAAACAAAAACAAAAAACAACAAAATAAACAACACACGATAAAAAATACAATAAAAGCAATATAACTTACGAGAAAAACACCCAATCGGAAAAATGCGGGCAAGCAAAAAAACGAAAACAAAAGCGAAGAAAAAGGCGGAACATTGCTTTTGCTTTTTGGATTTGTCTATTTTTGCTTTTGCTTTTTCATTTGTTTGTTTTTGCTTTTTTGGATTTGCTTTTTGTTTTGCTTTTGCTTTTTGTAGTTGCTGTTTCTGCTTTGTTTTTGCATTGTTTATATTTTCAAGATTCAGAGTTAGCCTGGGTCTGGCGATGTTAAATCTGATGCAATTGAACCAATTCCCCCACTGGAAGGTAAGGAAGACACACTGGCCACGCACACGGGGGGGGGTTCTCCACGTTTTGTTGGTAGTCAGAAGTCGGCATTGATAACACGGACGGAGGTTTCGATGGGGTTCGCAGTTCTTGTTTCTATGTGGATCTATGTAACATTGAATGCCTGTGAGATCATGTGAGCTTATGTGAGCAGTACATATAGCTACGAACGATTGTAGCAGATAAATAAACTTTAAACATGGAAGCTCGTAATCATCATATATTCGGGATGATGTCTTACGTGTTGCGACAAGGGCTCGTGCCAGGGCTCTTCAATACAGCCCTGGCCAGTTGACATCAACCCCACATTGATTGATGCAATTCGATCTTTAGGTTTATAATGGCTTACACAACTGAACTCATTGTTAAGACATTGGTTGCTGCAAAGATCTCCATAAAGCAAAGGAAACAATCGTGATTAACTATTACGCATCTCCGCATATTTGACTATCCATGCTGTTCCCCGGTTCTTTTCGCATGCTCACTGCAACCTTCACCGGTCAGCTCCGTGCGTCCAGGAACTCCTCCACGGTTTGCTGAAGATTCGCGGTGAGATCAACAAGAGCGACGCAGTGGCCTCTCTCCTCGCCACGCGCGCCGTGCAGAACCAGGTGCAGGAGTTCGAGGAGAACCTCGCCGCCGCCTATCAGGGCAGGGCGTTTTTAAGCGAGGGATGGCAGGGCATGGCGTCTTACTTAGACGCTCTCATCAGGGAAATCAGTTCGTCCAATAGGAAATTGTTTGACATGAGTCGACAAGTGTTGACCACAGAGCCGCTCTTTGGGAAGGACGTGCGGGGTCGATGGACAGTTTGTTCAACATTGGACGCTCCCAAAGGGATTATCGGATGTTTTTGCGTTGAAAAGGTGCTTCCTTATTGCCAACCCTTGCTGGCTTGTCAGTCCATTCTTAGACACATTTCTCAGGGGTGCATCTTCTTTTACCGGCTCCTGTGGTGTTCAGCAGGTGGACTGGGTTGCCATGACCCATGGCCAGCAACATGTGTTTTGAAACTCATGGCTGCATTGGTCATCCCAAATGCACTTTTGCAGAGGACTCTTGGGGCTGGTGCTCAAGTTTGACTGATTGACTCATTGAAATTGGACCCCTGTATGTATGTAAATGATGTAAATGTCCATGCGGAGATTCCTCCATGTCATGATGCTGTGACCTTCCTTTAAAAGCGTGCGGCAGGAGAAGGTCGCAGAGGACTTAGAACAGATCAGAGCTCAGATGACGCAGCTAGCGCCACTGGGCACGATCTGCTAGAAGTGCGTTCTCTTTTGCTTGCCGGACGGGTCTGGGCCGTCAAAAGCCACCGGCTCACCAGGCAAAACATCAGTTTTGGCAGGTGGAACACACATAATTACACCATTTGGAGCCCTTCTTTTATACCGTTTGCTGAGCCATGCCAGGCCCACCATCAGAACCTGCGGTCGTGAAGGGAGGGAGCCTGGGGATGGACGTCCCGCTCTGATGCCACGTATTGTGGGGGTGTTTTGGGTACACTCCCGAAACTAACATAGACCCTGACTGGCTGGCCCCCTGGAAGAGTGTTTTCCTCTACCAACCAAGTGGTTTTCAGGGTCCAGGGTGTAGCTCATGTGGCAGTCAAGCGTCAGACTTCAGACGTCACCAGAGCATGGGAGCCGAAGATGTTAGTTCCTAGCGCGTGTAGTTGCTAGCTCCTGGATGGTCGTCACAAACTCGGGGAGTTCGCATCCTTAACATAAATTTGAGACGCCGCAATGTTGATACTCTACACCCCATTGTTGGAGAAGCTTTGTTTCCCTTCAAGAAGATGAATCAAGCATGCAGGTTGTGGGCTATTTTCGACGTATACCAGCGGATAATCTCAGTAGAAGTGAGCCACTACAAGAAAACCCAGATTCTCAGAAGTCATGCCCATCATTGGCGGAAGATGGCATCAACACATTTGCACGCCATCACTTCCTTCCTTCCAAGCAGCAAATGGATGCCGTCCAATTGGTTGTCCTTACGGGTGGATGCGGTGCCTTCATTCGAATCAGGTACTGGTAGTCCTGCTCCGTTGTTTTCCTTTTCTACTGCCTAGCTGCTGGTGATGAAGTGTTGCACTTCACTTTCCCTTAGTACTAAGACTGTATAACTGTTGTATGAGGACGCTGGCTGGTTATTCCCATGGGGTTATACAACAGTTTTCGCCCCGGACACCCACGTGCCAAGGCAACGAGAGAGATTCCCTTTCCGCATGTCACTTGGAGTCGGAACCAACAAGCTGGTGACGATTTTGGAGTCGTCCCGGGGAATCAGTGGGTTCACTGGAACAAGCTGGTGACTAGAGGATACTAGAGGCACTCATGTGGCTATACTCTATGAGTGCCTGGTGTCGCTAGCTCTACTTCAGACGCGACTGGGGGGATCTTTTTCGTGTGGGTGACGTATGGACAAAAGAAGCCGACGCCAGAGGCTCTGAGGGGTAAGGGTTTGAGTGGCCGACGTCAAAACGAACGACATCCTAGCGACAAGTTGTTCGGCCCCAAGCCATTGCTGGTTGAACTGAAGGAAACCAGGTGTATGGGCCGTGTGTCAAAACCTGGACTCTGAAACCATGGGGCATTCGCAGTAGTCCATGCGAATGGTTTTGGGTCCAGAGCCACATACCTCCTTCACTCGTTTTGAATCTTGGGACTACGGACTGGACTCAGACAGACAAGTGTTTGTGTTGGTTGGCACAAATGAATTATTCAACCATATGTTGACTACGATTCACAGAACCAATTTCTTGGATTTCTTGTGTTTGTGTGTTGCATTCAGGGCGGTTTGCTTTTGTTGCTCTTCGCTGCCATCCTGCCAGCACTGCCATCCTTTGCGTCATCACTGCTGTTCTCGCCTGCCAGCACCATGAGCTGTGACTGCGACTGTGACTGCGACCGTTCTCCACAAAGGTCCAACAACAGTGTTCAGAGACAATCGCCGAAAGCCATGAAGCCAAAAAAGAGCCCCAGGCCAGGGCCGCCTGGGCCGAGCCGAAAAAAGCGATAAGCGAAGCGGGGCTGAAAGAGCGAAGCTGGAGAGATCCTTCCAAGAACTATCATGTCATTGTTACCAAGGCTCTCAATCCAACTGTTTTCAATGAAGGTATTGTAGGGCCGACTTACTTGGTAGGGTCTAATTTCCTTGGAGAATGGTTGATCATGCTTGATGGGTTCTGGACTTCTCAACTCACTCCCCTCCCTTCACCCTTCCTCCCCAAAACAACCTGAACTCCCTGCCAGGCTGAACGACGATGCGCGGCCGCCGAGCCGCCCGGAGTCGCCCAGCGCCGTGGGCCGTGGGCCGCCGCTGCCGCCGCTCCATGGCGACGGGCCGTTGCAGAAGGTCGCAGCGTCGGGTGTGGCGATGCCTTTTCAAAGTCCGCTGTGCCTTGGTTCAAATGGAACTGGGGTAGTTGGTAGATGTTGGTAGGGAGTTTAGAGGTATTTGTTTGAGGAGTGCTGGGGAGTTGGGGTGTTGGAGTTGCATGAACTGTTGAAACTTACACGGTGAGATGGAGACGTCTTACAGTTGCAGTATTTAGCAGTAGAAACGACCCGCTGCAAACAATGCCCTGGTAATTCGACATCGTAACTTACATACGGAATTTAACAGTCTTTACCAACCTGGGATTTTGGACCACAACACCAGGTTAACCTTTCTTTAAATGGTTGAAGGCTATTGAAGGCTAGGGAATAGACAGGCTTTACTTTACTGTATATATATATATATATAGTCAGAATATATTGGTGCCATCAGATGTTATGGCTCGGTTGGAAGTGTTCAGGGAGGGCAAGCCCAATGCATAGTGGTTGTGGTGGATAGACCCAGAATTTTGCTGATACCAATCTAGGCCCTCCAACAGATTAGCACCTTTATAATCCTTTATATATGATTGTTTTTTAAATATGTTTCATCAAAATGTGGAAGGCTTAGGTTTGGCCCAGGCATCGACGGCCAAGCCGGAGAATCCGAGCGAGGCTATTGGTTCACAGCGAACCTTTCGTAGTGGGTGTTCGGTAGAGAACCCTTGTTCAAAGATTGTGAGTGCCTTGCTGCCGAACAAACTCCTTCCCTTGCTCTGGCGCCGGCGTCGAGAGCACAGAAGCCGGAACCGTTCTTCCCGTCCGCCATCGAGGAAGCTTCCGCAGAAGCCCCATGTCATTGAAGTGGAAGATGCACCTCCTTGTGGTTAGGCCAAGGGGTGGCTGGTTAGGCCAAGGGGTGGCTGGAAGAAATCACAGGCATTCGAATTGGAAGTACGGATGGGCTACAATGTTGAGTGGAAGTGGCATTCTTACCATCGAGAGGTGGGTACCATGTGTGTGACTCGAAGGAGCATCAGGTTCAAAAGGGTTCAAACATGCCATTAGGGCCCTATTGGTGCTTTACCATGTGTTCCCTTTTTTTTCTTGAACCATGCGAAATTGGGTTGAGGCAGGAAAGCCGTCTCACGTATGCCATCTTCCACAGATCTCGTCAGTTCAAAAACACTTTTGGGGTGGAAGGGGCTGGAAAATGTTCAGCAACTGCTCCAAATTTTGGTGCCCCACTGCAGCAGTGGGTGAACCACAAGTCGAAGGAAGCACTTTCAGAGGGCCCGCCCAGTGTGTGTTGCAAGGGGCCTTTGCGATTGACTTCGCTGGCTGAGAAAAGGACTTGGGGTGGCTTCAAGATCTTCAACCAGGATTGGATCAAAAAACTGGGGCCGTAATGGGCTGTATAAATCTAGTCGGGGGCAGGACTCGGCGGGCTCTATCAAACCCTTCTGAGACCAGAAACCCAGAAAAGTTGTGGTGGTCGACGACCCAAAGACCAACCGCCGCCTCACTTGAATACTGCAGGCGCCCGAGCAGCAACAAATAGCGGAGAATCTGCAAGTGTGAGCTGCATTCTTTCGATTTGTGACAAACTGCTACGCGGCATGTCAGCCGAGCAGGTAATTGACAAACTGCTACGCGGCATGTCAGCCGAGCAGGTAATGGAGGAGGTTTGTCAAGAAGGTTATGGGCGAGTGCGAGTGACATCCAGTCCCAAGGTCTCAAAGAACTTCGGGCAATCCTCGTCCCCTGCTCACGGGCTGCGAGCACACGGGAACAGAATGTGGCACTTCGCTTCTGGGGTGAATTTCCTCGGATTTGCATTGAGTTCATCATCCAGTCACACTAGCACTGTTTGATTGCCTTTCTGTTTGTCAAACAGGTCCATGACCCCTTCGCGAGGGGAGGGGCGCTGAGGTTTACAAGAGTTGTTGCCTTGGCTATGCACTGGTGCATATATTCGTACATTGAGCCCGTGAATCTCCCATATGAAGGCGCTAATTATATATTGCTGTACACATATCCATTTGCACGGGTCCCGACAGTTTTGCAACCTTCTTTTCGCGGTTGCATCCATCCGTTCACTCAATACAACATGCCGTTCTTGTTATGCCTGAAGCATTCACTTTGGATCAGTGCAGTGGTCTTGGTCGTGTTTCATACTTGGCACTAGGCCTTAATAGGTATAGGCTAAGGCTTTTGTTGGTCACTAAGTGGTTGACATGACACTCATCCCAGTTGCTGGAACTCTCGGATTTCACGTCGTGAACCCCCGAATGGGGCGATTCTTTTCGTATTTTTTGATGGGTCAGGTGTAGTCAGAACCCTGACCTGGTTTTGCATCTCTTGACTTGGAGGAGGCTCGGGGCTCAGCAAAATGTCCATTCGGAGACGAGGGGGGGACGTGATTGATTGGTCTTGGCCCTCAGAGCTGAGTGGGGAGGAGTAAGTTTGGAATGACAAACACCTCCAACTGCATTCAGCTGTGACATGATTCCCTTCGCAAACTGCACGTCCTGAGCTTTCTCCCTAGCAGTGTGAGTTGAGTGGAGTCGGCGGAAGCTTGACGGTCCTGGGCCGAGGATGGGAACCTCAAAGCAAGAAGCCATCAGCTAGCCTTTCACCAGGATTATGGAATGGGCACCGCAGTGGGCTCCGCATCAAACTCCCATCAATGATGCATATAGCTACGGAGAACTCATTGTGTTCTAATGCTTTGATTTGAACAATTCCACCTCTGGCAGAGGATACCATCCCAGTGACGTGCACCAGGACCGCTTGGTCTACCCGCGGCCGCGCCCTTCTTCCACACGGAATTCGACCGAAGAAGTGACCGGGTTTCGGAGCGACGCCACTGGAAACTCTCAGCGACCAGTGCCATAAGGTGCGATAGAACTTCCCAAAATAGATCTGCTAAAGTTTGTCTTGCGATTAGGAGTTCTGAGTCTGTGCTCTTTTGTTTTTTTCAATGTGTGTAAGTTTTTCTTTTTTTTGGGGGTAGATTTGTCCTAGCTTTTTTGTGCTAGCGTCGGGTCCAGCAATCTTGAACAGTTTGTGGCAACTCATGTAAGCGTGTACTTATATATATAGTTTGCGGTGAATTTCATTTGAATAGGAAGCAGGTGGAAGACTTATGGGGTACTTGTAAGGGATTAGCAGTTATAGAAGCCGGGACAATGCTTATTCACGGGAAAAGCACATGGTGAAGGTGCTTCATTCCATGGTTGTCTCAATCATTTCCCCTTCCGAGCACGGCACTCATTGTCGTGCATCAAAGCAAGCCTAGCGAAGCTTTGATGTCAGCTTTGATGCCAGCTCAACTGACTTGAGCGCATCATGGCCGCTATGTCATAGCTACATCCATGACCGGCCATAAACTATGTCTCATCTTGTCTCATCACTCCTCATCACTGCTTGTGATACGACATCCGTAGCCAAGAATGTGTTGTTCACCCCCCCAGTCTCAATTTCCAGAAGAACACCATGAGAGTATCCTACATTTGGCCAAGCGTGACGACAAAATAAAAGGTGTTTGATATGCAAATGCTTAACAAGATTTGCAAAGGACAGGGTAATCTTCCAAAGATCCTGGTACACCCCCTCCGGCTGCGCTTGGTCACACGAACAATCCGCTTGGTCTCATTTCGATGGTCGCTCCGGGGCCTCGTCGAGGCAGCAAAGGCCCGTGGATGTCGAAAGACACAACTTCAGCCTGTCGCCAAAGAAGCCTCTCATGCTGGACCGTCGCCATGAGTAGAAAGTAGATGAAAGTAGAGTCGTAGAGCTCACGTCGGTGAATCCGAGATGTTCTGAGGTCCTCCAGATACATATAAGGAACCATGCAGATGTTTTTGGGTCCACGAGAGTTCGGGCGAGTGCGGCCCAGACAGACCGCGGAGGGCGGTGGAAAATGACGGCGGCCGCTTTTTTGATGCACAGTGGTCTCAGATTTGATGCACGAACCAAGAACGCCGATAACCAATAGAGTATGATGAAATCGTACAAGCTTATCTTGCAGATTTGGAGTTCAGCCATATAGAATTCAACTTTTTCCTCAGCCTCAGAAAACTGGTTTTGGAGTTTGGGTTCCAACTTACTTGTAGCTTGTGGCTTTCATGTTCGAGAGATTTTCTGCTGGACGAAGAGGTAGGCTGCGAGCTAAGTCATGTTTTTTTTTGGGAAAGGAAAAGGACATGGAGAGAACGAGTGCAGCATGTACTAACCTGATGCCAGCGTTTGTTTCCTGGATTCTAGACTCAATAATTCAATAGCTTTGCCAATAGGAGAATGGGGAACAGGTGCTTATGAGTCACCCTTGAAGATTGGAATTATATAAATGGTGGCCCAGGTCTGACCGGTGATCGCCATGAACATTGAGAAGGTCAAGCCCCGTCTTTTCCCGGTTCTTCAACATACCCTGGAGGAGCATACCCTGGAGATGGTGAAGAGGTCTTTATATCATTTTATATCCAATTGTTTTTTCAACTAGCTGTCAGGCTGGCATGCAAAGTTACACCGCAGGTACTCGTTCGTCGAATTGCAAGAGACGGAGGACCTGCTGATGAGCAGGACCGCCACGATCAGGGTTATCGAGATGGGAGTTATGTATGAGAATGTGCAATGAAAGGGCCATCAGTTGAACCAAATTGATGGTGGACAAAGGGCGCTCAGTCTTCTCATCATGGTAAGCTTGTACCTCAAATAGTATCTGGGCAGATAGGACATCTGACAGCCAGCCACCGATGGATAGTGAGAGCGAGAGAGAGGGAGAGAGTTAGACCCAGCAATGTCAACCCCGAAGAAGACACCACATGTTGGCAAGCATGGGACCTTTATGTTAGCCTTCCCTTTTGGGAACATATCATCCAATATGTGCTTTCGCCATAGCCATGAGGCCAGAGCATCAACGCTGCGATGCGCTCAAAAAGTTCAGACGCTGAGTGTCTTTGGAGCAATTACCACATGACTGGCTGCATCCAACTGCACACCTCCGTTTGAAAGTTCTTTGGGGTGGGTGCGATGGAAGTTCCATGGCCTTTTCAGGAGGTTTTTGCCGTATAAATTCTGTGGCCATAATTTCTGGGGTGCATGTTTCACTTTCAAAAATATGTATAATTCTATTCTCTATGTAATATCTGAATCACCCATACCAAAAGTCTTAGGGCCAGCTACAGTGTGCAATGTTATGCAGCTGGAGATTCAGCAAGCAGGAGCAAAAGGATACAATGGCCAGCCATCAAATACTCCATAGGCAGCGTAGGACAAAGCAGATGAAGACCAGGAGCTTGGAGTGTTTTTTTCCCCACCTGTCAGGTGAGGGTTGTTAGATTTTATGTCAGCGCCCATCTCCTCCTCCTCCACCTCCTTCTTCTCCTCCTCGTCCTCCGCCGGACCTTAACCACAACCATGCGCCCAGTGTTCCCCGCCGGACCTCGACCACGACCATCCGCGCCCAGTGTTCCCCGCCAGACCTCAACACACAATTACAAACAGAACAACAAACACGACAACAAACACACAACCACAAACACAACAACAAACACACAACCACAAACACAACCACAAACATAACAACAAACACACAACCACAAACACACACCCACAAACACAACCACAAACATAACAACAAACACAACAACAAACACACAACCACAAACACACAACCACAAACACAACCACAAACACGCAACCACAAACACACAACCACAACTACAAACACACAATCACAACCACTACCAGTACCACAAACACAATCACAAACACACAGCCACAAACACAACTACAAACACAATCACAAACACACAGCCACAAACACAACCGCAAACACAGCCACAAACATACAATCACAAACACACAGCCACAAACACACAATCACAACCACAACCACAACCACAACACAGCACACAACCACAACCACAACATACAACCACAGCACACAACCCGAGGACCCACAAGCAAAATCGAGAACTACAATACTCACGACCATGGCAACATGTTCCTCACTATCGCATCAAGACAAATGATTGAAATGTCATGGTGGGGATCACTCGAAGTAACGTAATATGTTTAAATGTATTTTTTGCTTGCACACAACACCAATACTAATAAAACAGAGCACTCCCAGATCCAATGCTCGTATGGAGAGGGTGGCAGATCAGTGAAGTATTGTGTGAACCACTTAATCGGTGTCAACTGTCACGGTCGAGGATATACATATACGATCATACATGCCAAGTCTAGAGTATATAGATTCGACGCAGCAGTTGATTCAATATTCGTAACATTCTCTGACATTCTCAAGCCTTTTTTGAAAGTCACACTTTCCAACTGTGTGCTGTAAAGATTGCCCATTATTGCTGAAAACCTCAACAGCCTTTTGTACAGAACACCCCAGGGTGCACTTTCCCATGAGTGAGGTGCCACCAGGTTTGGTCAGTGAACTCCTTCGGGTTTTCTTTCTTAGTGAAGTGGGACCACCATGCCCAAATCGCTTTCCTGTGCAAATCGCCGGGTACTGTAGAAGTTCCCCGGCCCGGCCAAGGGTTCGTGGTAAACTTGAGGGATGTTTACACTGCACTGCTGCACCCGAGCGAGTATTGTCTATTTTCCCTTTCTGCAGCTGTGCAGCCTCAAGCTGGGCCAGTGGGACACCTGAGGCGCGCGCTGGACGTACGTGGTGGGTGAAACACCTCAGCGGTGGGGAGCAAGCCCTGGCAGAGTGGACCACAGATCTGTGGCCTCGATCACTGGTGTCATTGTGTGTCCCGAAATGGTTTGGGAGGAGTGTGGGTTTAGTTGAGAACTGTCACCAAGGAAGTTCCAAAGTCTTGAGATTCGTGACTTTTTTCTTTGTGCGACCTGGTAGGACCTGGACCCTACTTGGTTATAAAGGGGAAGGTGTTTGTTCCCCTTCGGTCCCCAAGTCTTCAGGTCCACTCCGTTGCTTTGGTCCAACACCGAAGCGATACGACACCCGGGACCCGGGGATGGCCATTGCACGTGGCTGTGGGTGAAGTCGCCCTCGGAAAGGTATGTGGAGGCAGATGCAGATGCAGAGTGTTTGCTACCATGATATGGTAGGTGCAGCCTACCATGATATACACTACTGCTTGAACTGAAAACGTCTACTGCTAGCAGACACTGTCAGACACTGCTATCATCATGCAGGCTCGGAAAGGTATGTGGAGGCTGTTGAATGAACATGATTCTTCACAGCCTGCAGTTCATCGCGGGGCTATCAGACATACCACTTGCCACGTTGACATGTCAACGGTGCCAAGTCTACCAAGTTTGCGATGAAGGCCCACAGTCGCATATGTAATGACGCTATTAGACAAGTCCAATGTGTTCTCTTGGAAGGGCAATCATGCTGCTTTTGGATCAAGAACAATCGCACGTGGATGATGGGACGTCATGAAAGGACTGGGATTCTGGGCGGATGGTGCCGCCCCTTTTGGGTCCTCAACGATTTGGGCCAAAACGGGAGGATCTTTGCAGACTGAACGGGATTTGTCCAAAACCATCCCAGAGACTTTGGAGGCACCGATTTGCCAAACACCTCTATATAGGCCCCGAGGCACCACTAGGTTCAGCTCACCCCATGGGGAACAAACATAAGAACTGCAAAAAGAAAAGCACCACATGGAGAGGTTGAGAGGATGGGACGTGATGGTCGCATGAGTTCGCATGTTCGCCTTGTAAATACTGTAATGTTTACACCAAGTGGTTGGGAAGATATGATTTTTTTTTTCGCAACAATGCAAGTATAGTCTGTTTTGCTTAGCCATGCAAGATTCCCCGGGATGTTCTTGGGTTCTTTTTTAGTGCCTTGTCACAGCCGTGTTTGGCTCTTACCCGCTGGCCCTTTCTGTGTCCAAGAGTCCAAGATTGGGCATGTTCACTCCTACAGAACCCTAGGAATTCTTGCACGCACAAATCCTGCGGGACCTCGATGGACAAATCCTTCGACCTTCAAAGGTCAACCGCATGACGCATTGCAACCACGCACCATTTGTGTCCTGTTTTCTAGATTCAATCCGACTTCTTGCTTTCGTTTCGTTTTCCGGCCACAGCAGTTCCAAAGGGGTGGATGGACGTTAGGTCCAGGTGCCCATGATCCACTCACTTACGAACTCAACACCACCCCACCAATGGACCAGAACTTGAAACCATGTCAAGCTGACCAATCCAATCCCCACCACCATGCTCTCTCGCCAGTGTTTCGGCCCAACGTCCTGGTGCCGTTGTCCCGCACCGGAGCACGGTGGACCCCCGGTGGGAGCCGTCCCAGCGGAGCCACTGAGCGCCATGGATAAGGCAGCCGGGGTATGGGGATAAAGACGGAGGTGAAAAACATGGGTAGTGGATGGTAGTAGTGGGAATTGTTCTTCGAGCGCATGCAGCCAGATGAGTCAAGCTTCCATGGACACTTGTGACGGTTCGTTTGGTTGCTTTCTTGGAAACTGGGCGAAGCCGCCAGGAAACCTACACGCACTGGTTGGACGCATCCTGGGAGGACTTTCGGCACCCTGGTTTAGATCGTCGTGCGGCCAGCGGTGATAGGGGGAGCATTGCTGTATCGGTCAGAGTCAGTGGAGTTCTCCCAAAGCTAGAGAACTCCTGCGGCTGCTTGGCTCAGTGCTGGATGTATATGGATGTTTTGGGAATTCGGGATGGTTGAACATGGTGCAACGTTTTATAGCGTTTTATCAGGTATATACTATATGATCATTCCTTTTATCGCATGATTTGAGTGTCACAATGTGCTTGCTTTGAGAGGCAATTGTGCCCAGTGGCACGTGAGGAGTTGGTCGTCGGCCGACCGGCGCACTTTCGGGGGCGACGTCGGTGGAGTGAAGAAGCTTCTTCATGACGAGTCAAGCAGGTAGACTCGGTAGACATCCGGGACTTGGCCCGTGGATATGGTTTTTTTTGTGTCTCCCAATGTCTCCCAGAGTTGCTGAGATAGATGGAGTAGATGAGTGGATGTGTGAAAACCGACGGTATTTCAGGGCTGTGAGGTTTGCACACATCAATTGTCTATCCGCCCCATTGGGAACTGAAGAATCCTTCTTTCATTTTCTTTGAGTTTCAGCATCCGAGGCGGCAGTTGCTGCAAGCGTATCCTGAGAATCCTGTGACCCAGCTGTGCAGAGTTAAAGTGCCGATAAACATTGCAGTGAGCAGAACCGAATAGGAGAGGTACAATACATATTAATATATATATATATTTATTACCTATATACATATTTATTATATATATATATTTATATACTCTAGATTACTAGATGTTTGTTTCTTATCAGGATGGATTCATTTACGGTTCTTAGACTAGAGGGTGCAGTTTGGTGGTGTGAGATTTAGACAAGTCAGTTGAAGTGACAAAGCTTTCCAGACAACTCCTATGTCATCCTCCTATACATCGTATGTGGCAACTCAGCTGCTGGTTGATGACTTGCCCAGCTTATTATATATATATATTCCTATGTCATTACTGGTAGCAATCAACATGCATACACATGATTCTGTGCTTGGTAAGAATGCCCACGATCCACTCACTTCGTGCTGTAAGCTTCAGAACCTGCAAGGCTCTGGGAATGTGTCACATTGAGATGAGGCTGCCATGGGCGTCAGCTCAAAGCGCACCAATAGAACATCCTCTTCCAAAATGACCTCGTCCTCCAGACTGTCTTCGCACAGTGATGATGGAGAAGCTGGGCTCCAAACGGTACAGGTTTGCTGAAGCTCGAGTGAACCGAAAAAAAACACCGGACGGCCGAAAACACAAAACATGTGGTGAAAAGAGTGTTCTCCCAGGGTCCGAGACCTTTGGCATTTTTGCACTTGTGAAGAGGCTGGGCAGTAGAGTGTCCAGGTGAAGCCAAGGATTCCCCCAAGGAACGTTGCACATTGACCTTGAGCAGCTTCCTACTTTGATACTTCCGACCATTTGCAGGGCACCTTAAGTGCACGTCACAGAACGGGGCAATCGAATAGGCATGTCGATCTCTCTCTCACGACTCGAGGAGAAGCCACCAGCCGTGTCCGCGTCGAGTCGAAAAAACGGAGAAGGAAAAAACCGACAGCACCTGCCGGGAGCCACCAGCCGTAGCGATTCTGACCTCGACACGGACAAGCAATGCGTGACTGACACTGTCAGACGCAGGAACATAGTGCAGACATGTCGTGGCATGTTTGAAACATGGTTCCACCAGGCCAGTCATAGTAGAGACATCCCCGTGGGCCTTGCCCCTTGGTGTCACTTGCATGCAATTTTGCAACCATATTGTTTGTGCAACCGCATTTGTATACTATCCGGTGAGGAGTTTTGCCATCGTGTGTTCACTTTCTTTTTAGATGCGGGTGTGCTGGTGGTGAGGAACCGGCAGGATGTGCACTCTTCAAAATGCCAGTGGCGCCCCTTGGCCTTCCGGAAGGAGGGGCTGTTTTGGAGAGCTCGTTGTTGGCAAGTGTGGGGTCCACATGGTATTTCTCCGGGAACCCATGGAAAACCGGAAGAGCTGACGCGACGGGTGCAGAATTGGGATTCCGAAGTTACCAAAGTTATATACGCCCGTTTTCGCCCAAGCACACCAGCTATGCACCTGTGAACCTACAGCCTGGTGTCGTTTCAGGGGTCAACTTCCCACAACTCTTTGAAGGGAAACAATAATAAAAACATACAGTATAAAAACCGTGAATTGTGAAAAGAGTCGAAGGTCACAGGATCAGGCATGAAAGGGTGTGGCTGGGGCCTCCACGGCATTTGTGTGAAATCATTGGCTGGACAGACAAGGCCATACTGCCTATATAAGATTGCATAGAAAAGGGGCGAAACAAAATCAACGAGGCAAACAGATTGGAGTCAATCACTCAATCTAAGAAACATTTTCAGGCAACAGGAATGTGATGTTTGCCATCGTTGCTGGCTTCTTCCTTATGATAGTACAGGTATGGGAGCCAAGCATGCCTTTGTTTGCCACTCACGGTGTTTTTTTGGGGGGGCGCTCACGCGGCACGCGAGAGGTGGAGGTGACAGGCGTGCGTCTACTGGTGTCATTTCTGACAGACCGGGCGTGCGTCCCCAGCCCAATTCTATGTTCATCCTGGAAGGTCCTGGATTTGGTTCAGAACAGGTGCCCAATGTTGATGGCGAACCCGGGTTCATGGCAAAAAGTGGACAACTACTGGTTGGAAGTATTTACACAGTATCAGAGCATGTGCCAAGACATGGCCCTGAAGCAATGTGTGCTTGCCCGTTGCTTTGGAACAACACCACCATTCACCATGCACCGAGGAAGTCCGAGACTGATCTGACAGGTGATATGCCGGATGAGTTGATGCTTGGCGGCAGAGGAGCTTGAGGTTCGATTTCGGCAGATGTTCAGTTGCCAAAACTTAAGTGTGAAAAGAGCATTGAAGTGGAATCATCATCCCTACTCGGATTGGCTACTGATTGTCAGTGTGTTCTCTCAGCTATGTGTCAAAACATGTGTTTCCCAGTTGCAGCTTCGGAAATCCATGCTTAGGGGATTCATATAAAACTGGTCATGTATGGGGTCAATTCGGTGTTCACTCTGCAGACGTTCACTCGATGCTTACAGAACTGGCTGCCTTCTAAGGGACGATGAGACACCAAAAGACGCCAAGATGCCGCTCGCCATAAGACACTCCCATAACTGGCTGCTTCTTTGGTGGCCAGTAGGCGACAAGGTGTGTTTTTTTTGCTTTGACCGTTTGACCCAGAAACTGCGCTGCCTGGCGTTTTTCGTGACGTGGTCCGCGTAGTTCCGGTTGGCCAGCCAGGCCGTTTAGCGATAATGAGAAGAGGTGCCCATAATGGCAAGGTAATGAGATGATAGGCCTGGCTGGACTCTTCAGCTCGTTGATCCTTCTTTTTTGGATCCGGCCCGGCCGGCCCGGGGTGTCAGGGAAACTCAGGGGGATTGGCATCGACCGTCAGGATGATTGAAATGGTCTCCGATGTGCCGGAGGTTGGCGGCAAGCAGAGTGAGCAGGGTGAAATGCAGCAAGGCAGAAAACAGTGATTGGTGAAGGAGGAGTTGCTGGTGCACATCCAGCAGGGGTTGATGTATCAGTGACGGGATGCACCACAACTACACTGGGAACTATGTCACACTCCATCTTTCCTTTTTTTCCCTGCGGGCAACATCAGCAAACCGCATCACTCACTGTTAATCAATGTTAATCGACCCCAGTCACTAATTAGGTGTACTTCGGTGCTCGATTGAGAAAGTTGGATTAGGATCGTTGACCACTTCTTGTGCATTTTCCATTGGTACATGAAAAATTGCTTTTCTTGCACATGAAGCTGCGCACTCGAGCTTACTTTCTTGTCACGAAAGCCAGTGTGCTAGCTGAGTTATTTTTTGCTTTAGTATATAATTGTATTGGGATGAGCTTTGTGCCCTAGAGTTTGATATTTCACGATAAGGGTCCCCCCTGGGGGATTAACTCGCAGAGAGTATATATCCGGTTGTGAAAACTGACTTCAGATGATGCTATATATCATCCTTGACCCAACGCCACCCCAAGTATTGAAATAAAGGTGTCCGTCAGAGGTCTTTTTTGCGCAGTTTAGGTTTTCCGGACACTTGCTTCAAGACAACGATACACAGACACAAAAACTCCACAGTGTTGATTTGCTGCTGCTGCTGCTGCGGCGATGTACTCTAAAATGTTACCATATGATCGCACCTTTTTGCGCCTCATGTAGGCTCCTTAGACATGAAATCCCAAAACTTCAAATCAACCAACAGCTAAGGAATTATTGTTTCAATGTTCTTTTGATTCCGCAAGCCAGCCGTCAGTCGTAAATTGCCGCCGCTGCTGCTGCTGCTGCTGGTGTGTGCTGTTGGATTGCTGGCGTGCTATAGTTTTGCTTGTTTTCTGGAAGCATGCTTGGGGGTCGCTTCTGGCAAAGCCTTGTAGGCTTTGGTCGCAGCGTGTTCTGCTGCAGCTGTGCTGCTGGTTTGCTGCTGGGCTGCTGCTGTTGTGCTGCTGATGTGATGTGCTGCTTGTTTGCAGCTGTTTTGCAGCTGGTTTGCTGCTGTTCTGCTGCTGGTGTGCTGCTGGGCTACTACTGCTGCTGCTGGGCTGCTGGTGTGTTGCTGGTTTGCTGCTGTTATGCTTGGCTTTTTTTCGCCGTGGCTAGCTTTCGGCCCTCCCCTTGGCCTTAAGTTTTCTCGAACCTGCAGATGTTTGTTGAGTGAGGGATGGCGTGGGGAGAAAATGGGAGAAAAGCATGGCCTTCAAGTTGAGTTTTCGATTCTGGGCAGCTTGTTGTCAGACTGTTCGCCTGTGGCCCAGGCAGACCTGCTTGAAGTCCGGGCTGGAAGGGCTGAGCTATCAAGAGGCTGGATGTGAGTGCACCCAAAGCTCCCGGAAATGATTTAGGGATACCGATATACAGGAAACCCACAATTTTTGAGGTGAACAAACGATGGTTTCCTGTAGGTTTTCTCTTTAGCATCCTTTAGCCAATTCATTGAAAAGCTGCAGGCACACGCGATCCGGAACCGCTTGCGCCTCCGCTTGAACGCCATCCGCGCGGATGCACTGGTCACCGGCAGCGGCTTGCATACTGCGGTGGCATCGCTAGGAGTGCCGGACTGGGCTGCCCTTCTTTCGAATCTATCCAGTGAGCTGTGTGTTTTCCTCTCCTTTACTGATATTTCCACGTGAAGACGAGTAGCAGTCCGGAGACATGAACAAACATACACATTACATACAGGTTCCTTGCATCCAAACACCTTTCACTAGCTCGTGACGGGTCGTAACCTCTTGGAACAGACCATCCGGGGACCCACCCAACATGAGACTCACACGGGTGGCTACTTCACCGTTCTTCTGGTGTTAGGCAGGTTGGTTGGGGGCCATAGCTTTTTTTGTTGAATTCCTCCTGTTTTGCTTGTTGCATGGTTGCTCTCCGCTGAGGGTCTCAGCGTTCTTTCAGGTTAGACTTCCACAGGTCCACTCCTCTTCAGGTTTCTTTTCAGGGTGCGACGTGTGCGAGTGAGTCCGATCATGGTGATCTCAAGATTTTGTGTTGGGATACATCAATTATATAGATGAGAATGTTGAAATTCAAGAAATAACTATTCTTCAACCCCCCGATTGGGGTTGTCTAGCCATGGGGTGCGTTTCTTGGTGAAGGAACCATGCAAGCTGGTGTATTTGGTCAGTTCGGCTTATTGTATTGATGTACCTGTTCTGAGTCTATTTTGAGAGCCGCCAAGAGCGCCCCTAGACAAGGGGCGTAGGCGTAACAAAAGTAGCTTCTGAGTGATGAGTCCCAAGAACTGCACTGATTGATGTAACAAGTGCATCGCTACTAGAAGCTTCTTGCTACTACTAGTAGTAGTAGTAGTAGTAGTGCTACTTGTAGCTGTTTGCTACTACAGTAGTAGTAATGCCCTTGTTACTAGTAGCGTTGCACTTGTTACATGTTGTTACTCTCATGGTTCATGTTTTCGTTTGTTTCACCTCAGGCTGTACGCAGCGCCAGGACTCACCAAGTACTCTGTGGAGGACATGAACGATTTCGTCAACCTACTTTCCGACTTCATCAATCTTAGGTTTGAAGAGGAGGACGGAGGGCGTTTTCTGCTGGAAGATTACAGTTTTTTTGCAAGGCCGCATTGCTCCTATCCACAGCAATCATCTGACAAAGGTATTCGGTACATCAAGAAGTTGCATACAAATTGATATTGGAGGGCCTTCACCTGCCGTATCGGTGATTTATATATTTCCTCATTCATAGGTATATAATTTGACAAGCACCCATCCCAAAAGAACTAATTATGGAGGAATGCTCGAGGGTGTTGTATTAAACTGTGATGTTATTTTACAGAAGGGGTGCTCTTAGGGATGCATTTTTTGTGGAATATGCACAAAACAGTACAAAATACGACATATTTTGCATGTGCATGTGCCAAACCCCTAGTAAAATACGCATGTTTCATCACGTGCACCCATTGCCCACTTCAAAAAATGATCAAAACACCTCAGACAATGCAAAGGTATCACCTGTATCTACTTGCCGCTGAAGAAAAACACACAATCCAAACTAACAAACATCAATAGTCCAAAAGTTGAGACTTTGCTGCCCCTCCCCAGAAGCTTATGCAATGTTGTTTATGTTTTGTCGGTGTTTTAATGTTTTGTTTGCTATTCCTGGATGCCCCCCCCAAGACTGATTGAACATTGTGTTTGTTGTGTTTTTAAGATTGCTTTTGTGCCAGGCTGGGCACTCACAGACCTGCACTCCATAGAGAGTTCGAGCCCAGGTTTGAGGTTTGACTTCAAGCCTAAGTCTTGGGCTTGGATGTCTGCATTTTCACTCCCTATGTATTCCCATTGTTTTCTTGTTGACTTCCTTTTGATTCCAATTGATTTCCAACATGTACATTTTACTGTGTGCTTGAACCTGTGGCATAAATAAAACAAGAGAGAACATACGATGTTTTTGAGCATATTTGTAAGGCAAATTTTACAGCCCTACCAACGCTTGCTCTCTAATTGTAGGGCTCAATATGGGAAGAGTTGATGAGATTCTGTTGGGCGCCCTGGCCAGTGCAACCTGATTTGTTGGCCCTTAAGCGGCTTGTGTGGCGGCAAGTCCAGGGCCCGAGCCTTTCATGGAAGTATAGCAGGTGTTTCAACTTTTTTAGGTGAATTGATGAGTGAATCAAGTCCACACACTGGCACATTTCAACATGTTGTTGATCCTAAGACTCTTAAAGCAAACAGGAGGTGGCCACGGAGGAGGAAGATGCCTCATGGTTTGCAGGGCGGAGGTGGTTCCATCCAAAGGAAGAACAACACTCGGAACTCAGAATCCAAAGTTTTGATTTTTCCGAGTTTGCCAATGCCGAAGGTTTCAATTGCAAGAGAGGATGTCATGGCCCAGGCACTAGGCATCAATGTTCCAACGGTCCTCACAAATTGAACACTCGCTGCAACATATATTGGACTTATAGACTTATTGACAGATGAGATGTATGTGCACAAAATTCACGAGTTACATGCACGCATACTGTTAGATTGTTAGATGCTTATATTTCCTCAGAATGCTGAGGGGCTGTGCCAACGTTTTGAAATTTTGGGAGGAAGTGTGCTACAAATATTGGAGGGTGAACCGTTTTTTGGAAAACATGTGTTTTTTTCAGCTAGGAACAGTGGCTCGTGCTGCAACTGTGCCAAAAAGAGACCGTTGTGCCACAGTTGCCTTAAGAGTCATACACTTGGATTTTTTTTCAACAAATAACAGGTATCAAATCAACACGGTAAAATTCACGTTGTGATGAAGACATGATACAGAGACCAGACTACTTCATTCTTTGGCAGGTTTGTGCCCGGCAAGCTGAAGAATCGCATGCTTTGTTTGTGCCTCTCAGGAAGAAGCCACAAACAGTTACACCTCAATTGCCGCTCTTTTCTCTGCTGCATGGCTGTTCTGGGTACTGCGGTGGGTTCAGATTCGGCAGATGTCGAGGGCCTTGGTCTTGGGAGGAGGGACTTGTGCTCAACCACATCAAGGGCTGTGCATGGTTTTCTTGATGATCACCGGGTGATGTCACCGGGCTTCATGATGATCAATCTCCTTCTTGTTACTAGTAAGGCACCTGTTACTAGTAGCGATGCACTTGTTCCGTTCGTAGCTTCATGTCAGAAGGTCGATTTTCTCGTTGTTTTTTGTGCTTGCTGAAGGGCCGGGCCTGGGCCAGGGCCACGGTAGGGCCGGTAGGCCAGTTCACGCCATCTTTCCCCAGGCAGCTAGGAAACTGCTTGAGGCACTTGTTAAAACATGTCCTCGGATTTGGTTGTTTGCTTGTGTACACGGTGGTTGCCAGATGTTCGTCGTGGGCCGTCCGAGCCGCTAAGGAGCAGCGAGGGAAGCGAGGACCGCATGCTAAATTGAAGGTCCTGAAGCCGGTTCTTTGGGTTGCAAGGCGGTCTAGGATTCGCTGCAACCAGACTTTGCGTGGTGCGTGGGTGAACTTGAAGGAAAGCAAGACTCCAGACTGTACCCTATGCTCAACTTCTTTACTTTTGAGATGAAGAAGGTCATCCCAGGTTTTGGATGGCAAGTCGGGTTGGGACGGCCACTCGGGGTGGTCGCAGCGCGGACCACTTTGATTCTGTCAGGGTCGTTGGCCAGTCATTGTGGACCTTGATGGTCGAGGATGGGGATGGTCAGTTGGGCCGATGAGATGAACTGAACATGCCCACAAGATGTGTTGAGGCCCAATGTTTTCGTTCAGAGTCCAGGAGTGAGAACTTGTTGATGCTGGACCCGGCACCTCATGTTAGCATACATCCTGAGGACCCAGAAACCAATGTATTTAGGGATTTAAAGTTGGAGTTAGATTCCATATTTGAGGTTCTTCTTGGCCCATATATGCGGGGTACTTGGTTTCTTGAACATGGATGTATACAGTATGTGAATTACTTGGTAGAAGATGGTCAATGTTAGAAACCTTGTTCGGGCTACAATATGTCCCTTTTTTGATCTTTTTTGTGTGAGTTTGTTGACATATGGACTGCGCAAAGCCTTCGAACAATATTCCATAGCCCTCCACCGACCAGAATGAGACATTTGTTCATGGAACATCCCAGGGAAAATGGTACCATCCGAAGGGTAACATGTTAATGTAATCTTTCATGTAGCAAGCTCGTGCTGGCAAGCTTGGTCGGAGGTTGGCAACAATTTAACAACTTGTTGATATTTGTTGACTTTGTTTTGGCGGGTGTTCCTTTACAAGCGGGCAGAATGTATTTGAACACCTTCTCCCCATCAAATAAGGATTGATTGTTCCCCAAACATTTTACTGTTGGAGTTCTATCTTAGAAAAAGAGCTGGCCACACGCACTGGCCGCGCCCCTGAACTCTGTGGCCGGGCTTTGTGGCCGAGTCTTGTCCTCCTCTTGTCCTGCTTTTGTCCTCTGGCCGTTGTCCTTCGCTGTGTCCCTGTGTCCTGCCTGGCCGCGCCATGGGCCGGGCTTGTCCGGGTCTGTCCTGCTTGTCGGCGTTGTCGATTTGCATCACCCCGCTTTGTCCTGGCCTTCTCCACCGTTTTGACCGGGTATGTTTTCGTGTGGTCGTGAATGGGGCAGTGAGGCAGCGCTTGATATCATCCGCGGTTTTCACATGACAAATACAGAATATGTATCGCTCGTACTTACACATGTGACAACCGCAGGAATCGGGAACTTACACGGCATTCCCAATACAGACGTTACCTCAGACATTGGAACCCAAGGAGTTGACACCCAAAGAATCTCGCTGAAACTGTTTGGGGCCTATGCTGACAAAACGATGTTTCCATGCTAGCCGCTAGCCGGTAGGAATGCAACATC
Organism: Durusdinium trenchii; assembly: GCA_963970005.1. Taxonomy (NCBI): domain Eukaryota; class Dinophyceae; order Suessiales; family Symbiodiniaceae; genus Durusdinium; species Durusdinium trenchii. The sequence goes on from CAXAMN010020335.1 coordinate 693,692, forward strand.
ATCCGTTTCTGCGTGTGGCGTTGAAAGGTTTGGTCGTGGCCCACCACGGACGAAGCGAAGCAAAGTGCGGCTGTGTCCTTACGACGCCCCTGGGCCATCAATCCTTGGCACGTTTGTTGTGAGAAACACGTGTGCCGAGATGATCAAGAGGTGCATGTCTAGAGGGGTATTTAGTGCATGCATCCGCTGGGCTACTGTGCGCATCTGTTGGTGGAACCCAGCATTACTTGGATACTTTGTTCGACATGAAGTTGAAAGGATGTCAGGGCAAACATGGGCAAACATGAATCAATGAACGTGGTCCACTTGCCACGTAAAGCACTCGAACTTGCATTCATATGTTAAAACTGAACGGATAATGAAAGAGTACTGTCCCCTCGCTGAGGGTCAAGAAATGCTTGTCACCTCCGGTTGTCAAAATTGGCAATGAAGCAGCACACCAGACACAGGAAACATTATTTTTTGGGGGGGCAGAAAGCCTTTGTAGGGTAGGAGGATGTAGGAGGTCACTTTGGACAATCCTTCCAGACACGGTCTTTGAGACATCCCACCAAATTTGGAACTCTTTGTATTTTTGAAGACTCTACGCAAATACTATCAAATACTTATACTATCTTATACATACTGTATTTAAGACCACACTTACATGACGTGCACTCTTCTGAGGAGAGCAATCATCCGCCAGTTGTTTTGGTTTCATGGATTTTCATCCCATGTCACGAAAGCTAGCGAAGCTAGCTGGAGTTACTCTTGCGATAGCAAGGTTTCTTTCGATCGGGTGCAAATCCTAACCCCTGATTTTTCAGGTCGAAGCCCCCCCCCCCCCCCCCCCCTCACTCTCACTCTCACACTCTCACTGTCTCTCTCTCTCTCTCTCATCTCTCTCTCTCTCTCTCATCTCTCTCATCTCTCTCATCTCTCCCTCATCTCTTTCTCATCTCTCTCTCATCTCTCTCTCCTCTCTCTCTCTCTC
>CAXAMN010020335.1:694674-715106 GCA_963970005.1 Durusdinium trenchii
TCATCTCTCTCTCCTCTCTCTCTCTCTCTCTCCTCTCTGTCTCTCGTTTATCCGTCTCTCTTCTCTCGCAGGAGGATCCGGGCAAAGAGCCACATATAAAGGACTCTTCACTTGGGAGTGTAGCTCCATTGGTCGGTCGGAGCCGCATCACCTCCAACTTGAGATCCTTGAAGTGGAAGACGACGGACAGCAGATCGCACCTAAGACGACCGTTGGTCCGGGTTGAGGTGCACACGAGGTGGCTGAAACTGTTTTCTCCCACCTTCCCTCCCTCCTCCCTCTTCGCAAGTTCGACTCCGTCCTGTCGTCGCTCTTTGGCATGCGGTTAGCGTTGCGTATCTTGCGGCCGCACTCGCTCACTCTCACTCTCACTCTCATTCTCACTCTCACTCTCACTCTCACTCTCACTGTCTCTCTCTCTCTCTCATCTCTCTCTCTCTCATCTCTCTCTCATCTCTCTCATCTCTCCCTCGTCTCTTTCTCATCTCTCTCTCATCTCTCTCTCCTCTCTCTCTCTCTCTCTCCTCTCTGTCTCTCGTCTTTCCGTCTCTCTTCTCTCTCTTCTCTCGCAGGAGGATCCGGGCAAAGAGCCACATATAAAGGACTCTTCACCTGGAATCGTTTGCCCCGCCCAACTTGTGCAAGGCGTCCTGCCTTCTGCTACTCCGTGCGACTGCCTCCAAAAAGAGCGCCGTGTTTTTTCCTACCTCGCTGCCCTCCACTTTCCCATTCTGGAGCGCTAGCTTTCGCCCCCCCCCCTTGGCCTCAAGTCCTGGAGCATTCGTCCTCTTTTTGGTCACCTACAGGCTTCGAGTCCAATGAAACACCCTGCTCGAGTCACCGCGAGAAGTGGAGGCCGTCACCGCGCTGCCCTCGGCAGGCAGCGTCACCGCCACCACGGGCAACTTCGACTCGCCGGCGGGCCACCGGGGCAACAACACGCCGGCGAAGGCCATCATGGAGGCCGAGTGGCACGAAGAAACAATGAAAAGCATTGAAAAGTCCCGTGCTGCGGCGACGGTTCGGATCATTAGGGAGGTGATGTGGAAGACACACAAACAAGTTTGGTGGTGAATGGAGAGGCCCAAAGGATCCCAAAGGCCGGGGTGTTTCTGGGGGGGGGCATGTAGGATGTAATTGCAAAGCAGTTGAAACTTGTGGCAGAAAGCCTGCTGATGTTATCCACGCAATTCTTTGACTGCGTGATTTGGCCCCAAAGAACCCACTCTGAGGCCGGTATTGGCCATTCTGTCCAATGTCAGTGCAGTGTACTCTATACATTTGAGGTGATGCAAGCTGATATAACAACTATAATTAACATTAATTAACTATATATGTTTTTTGAATAATACTTAATTTTCCCCGTGTCTACTTAGTAGTGACCCTTAGCACGAACCACTCAATTCTGGAATTCTGCTTGGGAAGAAGTCGGACTCCGATGCTGCTTACACTCTACTAGTATAGCCAAGCTATAGAAGCTACTAGGTTGGAGGCCATTGCTATTAGGTTGGAGGCCATTACTACTAGTAGCAAGAAACTACTGGTAGCAAAGGGCATCGCTACTGGGAGCAAGAAGCTACTAGTGAATCCAGGCACCACCACACCGGCGCCGCCATTCGCAGGTCTTCCTTGCGAAAGAAGGCTCCAAACGGCCGAACGCTGGAACAGCCGATGGGGATGGGCTGAACGGAATGGGCAACGTGTTGCAATGGGGAAGGCCGCAATTGGTCGCAAAAGACCCATTCAAATTGGAGGTATATATCATCATTTGTCTTGTTGGGTCTAGGAGAGGGGCGGAGGGGAGGGTCTAAGATCATCAAAAGCGGCTGCAGCAACGGGTCGGTACTACGTGCGTGCGCCTGCCACTGCACGGGGGATTTTACCCCACACCTTGCGACGTGGGGCTGGCAGCCTTGTTGCGAGCAGCCTGGTGGGTTTGATCGCCAGGCAATGCGAAAGAAACAAGAAGCTACTAGCAACAAGAAGCTACTAGGTGGAGGCCATCGCTGCTAGTAACAAGAAGCTACTAGTAAGTGTTTGCCGTTTGACTCAATTTCCTAGCAGGCAATGTGCACAAGCAGATCTTCGGCAGCAAGAGGTTGGCACAGTTTCGAGCCATGAAGGACCCGGCGGAGGGAGTGTCGCTCGAACCCGGAAAGTGTCGCGCCGAAGGGAGTGGTTCTCAGCAGAACCCGTAGATTAGAGCTGTTTAGTGAAACACGTGGGGAATCATGTTGTATCATCCAGGTCCTCTTTGGGGGTTGGTAAGGAGCACATCGTTTGGTAAGGGAACGCTGGATGCGACCCTAAAACGCCTCGGCAGGACTCTCAAGTCACAAGTCACCGAAGTCACAAGTCACCGGAGGATATATTTTAATCTACTGTACTATTTTGTGTAGACTATTGATTTGTAACGTTTATAACCCCCCTCCATTTGGATCCATTTGGATGGCAAAACCTCATAAAACCTTTTTGTATTGCGGGGGTTGCTCATCAAGAGTCTACTGAGTTGCTGGATTCTGTCCAAATGGTTTTAATGAAGTATTCTATGTTAACCATCCCAATTTCCCGCAAGAAATGGTGCGCACTCCAATGCTCTCCACGATTCTGGCAGGAAATCCTCCTCGCTGGCGATACTAATCGGCTCGTCGCGGAGCTGACCTTTGTTACTTGATCGAATCCCAGCGGGATTGCTAATGTAGACTCTTGATTGCCTAAGCCCCCCGAAACGAAAAGCCAATCTAATTGGTGGGGGGTTATAGATCAACAGATATCAATAGTCTACATTAGGCAGTGCGAACAGGAATCTCCATGGTCAAGCGGATTCCGGCACATTCCCTTACATTCTCATACCCGAATCCTGGGACCGTGGTCGGAGCTGTTTGGCACCCACCGCTGTTTTCCGAGACTGTGTGACACCCGATCTTGGAAAAAAACAGGCTTAATGAACGGACATGTGACAAATCCATTGAGTCGTACGAGAGCACTTTAGAAACATCGCGACATGTCCTGTTCAATTAGCTAATTCTATGATACAGGATATGTCTTTGATTGTTTTGTTTAATGTTTTTTGTTGGGATATTTTGGGTACCCATGTCATGTTCGGATGTTCGGGTATTTGTTCGGTGATTCGGCGAGCTGGGGACCGGGGCGACACCCAAGAGCTTCACCACGCTTTTTTCCACGCTCTAAAATCTATTTTACAGCAGACGAGACGTAGACACCAGGCATTCTAGCATGGACAGGGGATGAAACGGGCAGTTAGAAACGCAAAGGGGCTACCAGGTGCCACCAGGGCGATTGAATTGAGCCAATGAGTAAGAACCAGGCATTCTATAGCACTTTCATCGTGCCAGTAGTCTCGAGCCGAGTCGTCTCAAGTCTGGAGACGTTAGATGTCTCTTCGGCGGAGCATGCGATGCGTCCCATGCTTTTCAAAGGAATAAAGGATCCTTCCAATTGAAGAGCATGCGACTGGGTGAATCACCCCGGCGCGCAGCCGTGACGGTCGAAACGAAAGATAACCCTTCAATGGAGCAATTGAGCCAGACGGGTCCATGCCCCTCATATAGACCCCCAAATAGATAGAAAAGTAGATCACCGCTAAGAATGTCTTGGACACCATTTCTGTTTTCTATCTACTTGGGGACCTGAGAGAATCCATATCTTGGCCCAGAGACAGGTGCCCGTGACGTCTCTGCACAATATCCAGGTTCGGATCAACGACCTGGCGTCGCCACCGGAGGCGGGACAACCGAGTGACGGACACCGACGAACCATCGGTATTCATTGGGGTCCACAATGGTATGCTGAGTGCATAGGTTCAATGATGTTCAAGGAATTCAAGTTGAGTAGCGCCCCCCAAATTGGAAGTATGACTCCAACGGTTGCAATGTCATTAATTATGCAAAGAGTACCTACCTGTCGGCAAACGATTCTACCCAGCAGACCGCGAATACAGCCACCAAACCAGGGCAGACAGCATCTCACCACAAACTCACGTCAAATTGGCCCAGCCTTGGATTCGAAAGAAGCTCCTCGATTGGCAGAAGGAAAAGTACCCACATGGCATCCCCGAATGGTGGACAGCAAATGAAGACACATCGTTGGGAGAAAAATCGGAATACAACCTCGAGCACAACGGCAAGATCATGTTCAAGCCCCAGGTTCCATTGTGGGACCGCGTGAAAGGTATTCCAATGAGAACAGCAATGATGGTACTCAAAGAGACGTTCTCCTACAAATAATGTTCACCAATGTGGGCCGAAAACAGCATCAAGCAGAAAGGCAACTACCTGATCTGGATAACATTCAATCTCACCCAGGGAGTCGCAAAACTTCGCATCGACCACTCCATTCCCTTCGAGATGTTTGTGACCGCCTTCCAGGTCAAGTTTCTCAACGGTCCCGCCGCCGGAAAAGGAAGAGGGAAAAGAGACAGGAAAGGACGCGGAAAAGGAAAGGAATCACAGGAGCCTGCAACAGAGGAGGGCCGTTCAGACTACCCTTTTACCTTTCAGTTCCACCAGGTGACCGACTGGGCGAGGGAGTATGAGAACTACAAGAGGGAAGCTCGCAGTGAGGCGATAGAGTAGGGCAAGTCGGGGGTCTCGGGGGGGAAGGCGATGTTCAGAACAAAATCTCACCAATCACAAGTCCCAAAGCCCAGGCACAAAGACAAACGCATATCAACTGGAGACTCATAAGACACAGCGGCGCCACAAGCCAAAACCGATGAGGCACAAAGTGCCATCAAGGCTGATGCCTTTACAGAGTAATTACCACGAAGCCTCCGTTCCGTCAAAGCGAGTACAACTAAGAGCCAAAGACCGGCATTTTGTGCCAACAAGGCAGTCTCTGCCTTTACACAGTAATTACCAAGAAGTCGTTAGAAAGAACAGCTATAAAAGGGAAAACCGCTTCAGGCACATCATTCCAAACACATCTACCCTGGAGACCTCCCCCCCAATCTGGGAATGCGGGAAAGCCACGCCGCAAGCGGAAGTGGCAACCAAAGGTCGCCCGAACCAAGTCTTCCCAGAATATGAACACAGGTAGAACTGCAAACTCTAAAGAATCTAAAGAACATAACGCACAAAAAGCAAACAACCAACAAGTTGACAAACCGAAGAGAAAACAAAGGAGATCTGAAATTGCCAGATTGATACGTACATGTAATAGAGCGCAAAAACGCGCTGAGGCCAGACGTTTGTATAGAATGGTAAGGAAGTGCTGTACTGTTCAGGCCCCCCAGAGCAGCACTTATCATGGGGCCCAAGAAGGCACAACAGACAGACACACAGACCAAACCGATCATGGCAAGCACACCAAGACAGGTTCACTGATCATGACAGGCACTGTTTAATTGCAAAGGTGCAAATCACACATCAGCACGGGAAAGGATAGTGTACATGATGAAAAACATAAGATGGATCTCCTATTCTTACAGGAAACGCATATCAACACAAACACAGAAGAAGTCCATGACGACTACATTTTCAATTTCTCCACCTCGATCACTGACCAACAACGCGAAGATGCGACAAAAGCTCGAGAGCAAGCACGGCAAAGCAAGGGAAGAGGAAAAAACAATGGCAACAATGCGCTCGCTCTATACAACCTCGATGCTGAAAAACTGGGAACAGCTGTAGTCTATACCCATGAAGTCAACCAAGTCAAAGTAGATTTAGTCCAACATGACAACAGAAATATCACACTCTCTCTACGTAGCAAGGGAGGCCGGCTAAATATCACAGGAACACATGCCCCTCATGCTGCAAAACCACAGCAAGACAAAGAAAGCTATTACAAATTCCTCCGTAGCATTGCCAGAACATTTGGTAAACACAATCAACACATAATAGTGGGATATTTTAATACCAAACTCTTGCGACGCCTTCCAGAAGAAAGTGAGCATATAGGCCCATGGATTTTCAACGAGAACGAGCTAGATATAGGAGACCTACCTGGCCCCCAGCTTGAAAACCGCGACATGTTCACTGAATTCCGCCTAGAAGAAGACTATGTCGTGGCTTCGACGTGGTTCCAAAAATAAACTCAAGAGCTTATCACTTTTAGATATCCAACAGCCAAGACTTTTGACCCCCCCACTGACTCACACCAAATTCGCACAACTGGATTATATACTGATTAAAAAGCAGTTGCGAAACGCTCTACGCAACATTGATACAACGCCACACACAAGTATTGAATCCGATCACAAGCTGCTAACGGGAACGATCCAAATTAAACTGGCAACGAAAAGCACGCATACAGCCCCACAAATCCCAAAATATCGGACCCCCACTTCCGCGCAAAGAGTTCAATACAATGCGTACATTCACTTAAAGATCAATTCAGAACGCATCACTAATCGACAGGGACCTCTCTCTCTACTGGCTCAAGTTTTACAGGAATCGGCAAAGAAGAACCTGACCCAGATACCCCCTGCCCAAAAGAAACCCTTTCTCTCAGACGAAACCTGGGACCTATTGGAATCACGTCAAAGAGCAGAAGAGTCTGGCGACGTAATGTTGGCAAAAGACCTCTCCAATAAGATCAAAACGGCCGTTCGAAAAGACAAAGCTACCCACCAACTGCAGCAACTAGAAGAAATCGAAGGAAATATATACATATATGGACCGAATTAAAAAGAATGAGAGCACGACCGACTCTGAAATTCACTAAGCTTAAAGACAATCAAGAACGAAGAATTACCAGCGCGCAATCCCCCAGAAGGCCGCTGAATATCTAGCAAGTGAACAGTGGAAGATCGACGAAGTAAACCTTCCCCCCTCAAAAGCAAACCCCTCGTGCCTCACGCAAGGCCGTTCCCCATCAACGATGGCCACTTCACGCTGCAAGAACTGGACAAAGTACTTGAAAAACAAAGCAATAACAAATCGCCTGCTACAGATCTACTACGTGCTGAATTGGCCAAATATTTGGACTCCAGAAACAGATCCTATTTTCTTCACTGTATCAACGAGATATTAGACAAGGGTAAACTCGAACATACTCGAACCATCACTACACGAAGCACGAATAGTCTCAATATATAAGAAGGGGGACTCGAGTAAACTTAAAAACTACAGACCAATTTCCCTTTTACAAACTTTCTATAAGATCATTGCGGCCCTCACGCCTCTCCGACGGGCTAGACAAATGGATCATGGACACGCAATATGGCTTCAGAGCAGGCAGGAGCACAAGTCACGCAATCTTCCTCGCAAGGAGGCTGCAGAGTATGGCCGAAATTAGCGGGAAGAATCTGGCGATTAATCTCTTGGATTGGGAGAGAGCTTTTGATAAAGTCCACCAAACACGACTGCTTGAATCCCTCGGTAGGGTAGAAGTTCCCCCTAAATTATTGGCATTAATTGGCAACATTTATGAAAGTCCCCAATTCCAAGTTTCCTGCACTGAAGGAGAATCAAGCTGGTTTACACAAAACTCAGGCATAAGACAGGGGTGTCCCTTGTCCCCTTATCTCTTCATCATACTCATGTCCACGATGTTCTCCGACATAAAGGCAAGGCTGTCCACGCCCAAACAGAAAGAACCCCTTGAAGGAATAACTTTTGCAGAAATACTCTACGCTGACGACACTCTGATTTTTGGCGACCACACGCCTTCGATAAATAGACTGCTCAAAGAAATACAAGTGGAATCCTCCTACTATACAACATGAAACTCAACTACGGAAAGTGTATTAACTTGACAACGAACAGAAAGACGTCAACAATTAAATATCTAGATGGAACTAAGGTCCCACGAGACAGTCGTGCAGTATACATAGGATCGTTATTGACAGATACGGTGAGTAACACAGCAGAAATAAACAACAGAATTGCCATGACCATGAAAACTTTCAGACAACTCAAGATCTTCTGGGACAAGGCGAATACCACTACAAATTGGAAACTGCGTGTGTTCAAAGCAATCATACAATCAAAACTTATGTACAGCCTGGAAGTGATCCAACTCACTCAAAATGAGCTAAACAAACTAGATGCTTTTCAGATGAAGGGACTGAGAAGAATTCGCAAAATACCATCGACTTTCATAGATAGAACGCAAACCAACCAAGTCGTACTGCAAACAACAAACACGCATGGAGTGTATGTTCAAAAACTCAGACTTTTGGAGGCAGAGGAAGATAAGTCTATTAGGCCACATTCTCCGAGCAGATGCAAACGATCCTCTCCGACAGGTCATTTTTGAAAACCAAACTTGCATCCCAAGAAAACCACCATTTCGAAGGCAGGGGAGGCCGAGAGTGGACGGCTAACTGAAACGGTGAAAGACACTTTTCATTGTCTCGGGCACAGCCCGCCCCAAGAGCCAAGCCTCCAAGACATACGAATGCTCCAAAATGCCGCCAGGAACCGAGCATATCCATTTTGAGAAAAACAAGAATCAATCATTCTCTGAAAAGAACGGGCTTACACAGTAATTACACTGCAATGGACAAATGCCTTTCCCCGAGCTTCGTGTCACCTCATACTATGTCAATTGTTTGAACCCGAACAAGGAAACGCTTGTAGTGCCGCGCTCCGGCAAACTCCTTGCTTGGCGCTAGGTAAAAAAGTACCTACATGCATATATATAATATATAGCATCTACTTGGGCGCCACTGTATATCAACTATGGGTCAGAGCAGCTCATACTTTGTACCAACGATGCCAACATTATGTTGGGCTACAGGCAACAGGCAGGCTTTGGTATTCGCGCTATCCAAATCAAGGAGATGTTTGTTTGCAGAGAGGTGAACTCCAGTAACAAAAGTTATACAATGCCTTTTAACATGTCAAAAAAACGTCAATGAAGCATTTTTCCACAACATTTTGATTGTTGCTTAGTCTCCTAACTCTACATAGAACTTGGTGGATGTGTTGCTCGGTAATTGTTGGGCCAACCAAGCAATTTTGCTGCACTCAGCTCGACAAATTTCCTGGACACTTTCCACGACACGTGCCTGAGGAGAGTTACCCAAAACAGTGGTATCTACCTAGAAAGGCAACACATGAAAACTGGAGAACCAAAGACGCATACGGGACAAACAGTCAATAAAGTGTCCATGCCACAGCCCTACGGTCGAAAGGCATCTGAACGAGGACATAAAGAAAAGACCTGAAAAGACAAAAGACACGAGCAGCACAATGCAGTACAGTAGATGATTCTCACGAGCGGCTTGGTCAGGAACCGGGTGATGGCCTTGGGCCCAATGGTATTCTGTAGGAAAAACGGAAGACACAAACAGGAGACAAGGGAGAAAGGCCTAAGGGAGAAAAGAAAATACACATAAAGGCGTGACGAAAGTGGAACCTCAAAAAATGTAAGTTACATTGTTGGCGGCCTCTAGAACAGTGGTATGCACCTAGAAACCGAAAGACAACAAATGAAAACTAGAGAGCTAAAGATGCATGCTGCATAAGGGAAGAAATTAGCAAGAAGGAAAGAAAAGAAACGCGGCAAACCACAAATGGACAAAGGGACAAATTTGGAAAACAAAAGGTGTTTAATCAAAAACAAACTACGGTCTTCAAGGAGCTTTTAAAGAATTGGATGCAATCATCCAGGTTTCAGACCTTTTAAAGAGAACAAAGTCTAGCAAGCAAAATAGACACTTGGTTTCTCCCTGTTTTTTTTGGACGTTGTTTGCTTTTGTTTGCCTGTACAGCGTAGCACAAATGCAAACTGCAGCAGCAGCCACTGTGGCCAGGACGTGCCAAAATGTAAGTTACATGTTCCAAACCTGTTACCTACATAACTTACTGTAACTTTCATTTTCCATCAAAGGACCTTCAAAAATGTAGCTTACATTTTCCTAGGTCCCCACCCTCACTAGGGGGTACGGATGTTGCGCTATGTTGCGCTTATCACATATCCACATATCCAACATAGAAGCGTTCCTTGGTGTGCTTGGAAAGCTTTCGACCTTCGAACATTGATCACTGCCTCCTTTCAGCCCCCTGCCGGGTGTTGCGACTAGGCAGTGGATCCCTTAGTCTACATCGAGCCACTCGTGGCGCTTCTGATCATCGGGAATGGGATCATGATCGGTTTGCAGACAGCACCTCGGACGCCAAACGACATGGACGAACACCCATGGACGACATGGGTGTTTCAGCGAAGTGGATGCTGGACAACTTCTTTTTTTTTAAGCTCAGAGTCGGAGTCGGCAATTGGACTTCAACTTATGACAGCGCGGTGTCTTTAAGTATAGGGACTGTCAACGCTTGAAAAGCCTCAGAATTGTATTGTTGGGGATTGACTGAGCTAGATACTTGGTCTTAGGGATATGGACTGCACTCAAAAAGCCCTACTCAAAAATTTTAGATAAACGTAAACTTTTAGGGTTGGAGATGAGTTTTAAGTCTTCGTTTAGAAGCGGGCCCCCGGCAGACTATGGTGATACAGCAAGGCAGCGCTAGATTGGCGCTAGGTTGGCGCTAGGTTTCTTCATAACAGGATAAGCAAAGAAGAAACCAGCAGAGAGCAGGAAAAAGAAGAAGCACCACAAGAAAAAGGAAAAAGAAAGAAGAAGAAGAAGAATGCACAACAAGAAGAAGACAAGCAAGCAGGAAAACTAAGAACCTGACAGGATGAAGAAATCGACGGATATTTTTGCGCTAGGCTGGCGCTAGATCCGCGCTAGCACCGCGCTAGACGACGGTCCATTTCTTGACCATCTGCCCACCCAACACCTGAATGTTTTGAGTCAGCTCTTACGTCCTTCCTATGTCGTTCTGAAGACTTCTGAGAATTGGAAACAACGGCAGAAGTCTAGCAGCAGCAGCAACAACAACAACAGCTCCAGCAGCTCAACAGGCCCCTGAAAAGGTCCGCGCTAGACACCTCTCACAATTTTTGCAGCTGACATGCCTTCATATTGAACATCCCTGTGGTTTGAGTGTGGTTGGAGTTTAAAGGAGGTTTAGAAGCGGGCCCCATGGAATTGCGATGAGTGCACCATTTTGGGAAAAGACATTTTGGAAACCAACCATATGTAGACCACAATCCGGTCAAGGGATACAACTAATGCCCAAATAGTCATATGCATCGGTCCTTGGTGCATCTTGTGAGGAGCTGGAAGCAGTCAAGGCTGCTACTAGTCAGTCAACCCATGGGAGTGGCTGGGAGCCACCGATTCAGCTGTTTTCTATGTGGGCTGAACATCGCCATCAAGAAGGCAAACAGATTGAACACATACTTAGTTTAAACATATAAAGCCTTAAAGGATTTGGACAAAAATAAGTTTTGTCACAACCAAAATGCAAACATGATGATTTCCTGAAGTATGAAATATTTTGAAGTCAGGAAGCCAAAGGTTGAGACATGTCAAAGCACGCATATATATATATTTATATCACAAAAACCTTTGGCCACGTAACAATACGAACACAAACACCCCCCCAAACAAAAACACACACACACACATAAGAACAGTGTTTGGTTTTAAGGATTGTTTTTGCAACAAATGCCTACAGCAGCTGTACTAAAACCACAAGCTTTATTTTAACAAATATAAATAAACAGTTGATTCTTGTGTTTCTATGTATGTTTAATATTGTTTAATTTGTGTTTGCAGCAAGTTGCTTTTGCCCACGAGGATCACAGTTGTACTTTGTATGTTGTTCATACTCTGGTTCTATGATTGTGCATAGTTGGTTCACATGTTTTGTTGTACTGTAGTGTTCTTGTTCAAATTAAGTAGATCAAAACAAACAGCAAAGCTTGAGGATCAACTTCAATTGTCTCAATACTACATCCTGTCTATCTCCAGTCAGGGTTTTTATTGAAATAGCACAGGTAGAAGAGCGCAGCATCCAACAGAGACTCCTCAAACACAAGGTGTTCTTTTCATGTTTTCCCCGGCGTGACCACAAAGCGAAAAGAATGCCTTAGTTCATATGTGGCTACGGATCAGATGATCAAGACTGCCCCAACCCTCGAAACCTCCAGTTCCTCGCAGTCCTTGGGCCAATCGTTGCAGCTAAGGATCCTGCCAATGTCGACTGGGATGGCTGGCTTGCATTCGAGATCACCTTTGCCGTCGCTCCTCGACCAAGACCCACAAGGTATGATCACAGAGATCTGTGGGAGATCCGAGTAACACGGGGGTTTCAAAACCCAAGCATTTCCGATGAGATGTGCATCCGTGAGATCTCCAGCTGCCGTCCTTTGTTTTGAGATGCGCAGAAAGGAGGGAACAGGTTCCAACCTTGCTGGACACTTTATTTGTCGGCCGGGATTGGGTAAACGAAGGTGACCTCCCAACTAATGACACTCCTTGGTACAGGTCATTTGCTTGGAGTGTTCATTTGCAGCTTGCTCACTGTCTGGAATCGCCATGTTGGAGTGTTTGAGCTTCGCTGCTGTCCCCCGACTGGTGCTGCAGCTGCAGCTGGGGAAACGATACTTAAATCTTCCATAATGCCATAAGGTATCATAAGTGCGTTTTTTTAATAAGAGACCACGCCAAAAAACACTGCTCTGAAAGTGACAGACCAATTGCAGTGCCGGTTGTTCTACCAATTTCCTGGAAGTGTGAGTAGTTAGATGATGTTGGATGGTTTTTTTGTCTCAAGTCTCAAGGTGTTGTGGGTGGAGATCATATTTCGGATCCGGATGCTGCGGTGCTTTGACTACTGGTGCGGCACAGAGCGCTACTGGTCGCTTGGCCCATTCTGTTGGGTTCTGGTGTTCCTAGCCGTTGCATGGCCTTGACACAGATTGCACCGGTGATTTTTTGTGATTCTTGTAGCAGCTCGGCGGATTTGGGGGAACATCCCGCAAATCCATCAACCTGGCTGAGCGCAAACTAAGGAATTGGTTTGATTTGCTCTTAGGCGTGACGGGTGTTGCAGACATCTTGCTGCAGTGCTTGGGCAAGCGCTTGGAAGTCGGCCCAGCTGGTGGCAAACCTTTGACCTCGAGTGGTTTTCTATAGTTTTCTACCCAAACATGTGGAAGAAGGTTTGTTAAGGGCAACCTGAAGGTGTTTGTGAATACCTCGCCCCCCTTTTAGCCAACGATTGAGGGACCCTAAGGTATGATTGCCCCAAAATCATTGCCCGGGAGTCTGGCCTGTGAATCGTTCTTGAAAGGAAGCACCAGGAAGAGAAAAGAGATTCCTTTTGTTGACTTGCTTTCTATGAAATAGGGAGCAAACAGGAAATGAAAGTCATTTCCGTCCATTGCCATTTCGAATTGCTTCGGTTTTCAGCCAGAATCCAAAGGGCAGCAATGGGGAAAGACAAACAGAGGTTCAGTGGGGAGTTGAGTGCAACCGGAAAAAAGTTGTTCAGACCATTCCCTGGTTTTGCTTAATGTGATTTTGTATTTTCCAATTGTTAAATCCCCTTCTGGGGAAGTTTTAGATTCTTTCCAGGTTCCTTAAGCAAATCCAAGATTCCGACCACACAATTTGTATTTTTCATAATCATATTGTAGAGTTACATAGAATTACACATTGTTGCTCAGTATAAACAAATCATTGTCACTCATTCCCAGGGTGCTCGTGGACTGCCTTGTTGCAACGGGAACATTTTTTTGGAGCAATGGTTTGGATGAGTTTGAATTAGTGTGTTTAAATGAAGGTCTTCACGTTCGAGGATTCAAGCCAAACCTAAAGAGTTGAGGCATTCAGAGGTTACGACTTGTTACGACACCATAATTATACCAATCCTTAGGAAATTATTTGGAGGTGGGAGTCACTTAGTGAAATATTTTCCAAATAATTATATAACTAAAGGTATTATTTGGCAAGCCATGTAGGTGGGTTTTTCACTAAACCAGTCTAGGTTGTGCAAAATAATGTTCATACGATAGATACTATTTCTAAATAATTTTGAGTCTATGACCACCCAATAAATAGTTTTGAGTATATGAGGACCCACCTGTTTGGCTGACAGAGCAGCAGCTTGGAAACAAACACCTCAGAGTTACAGCCTTTGGGCACAATGCTTTGTGGGTTTACTGCTGGATCAAAGCTAGAAAGACAAAATCTGTTTCATAAAAATGGCGGGGCACACTTGGTCCAATGCTTTGGAAGGCATCGAATCAAAGTCCACAGGCGGAGAATGTTTGTGAGTCGAGGACACCTGCCATCTCAATAGGAGGACATTGAGGAAAAGGATAATAATTTTGACCAACAGACATGTACAGATAGATAGTTGGAAACAGGCAGAAAGGTGGAAGAAAAGACACATGGCCACCAAATCCAATATAACTAAATTTTTTTGAGAGGGTGGGTGACTACGCAACCACCCATTAAATGGGCTTCAATCACAGGAAACTAGGTGGAAAAGGACAGGGTACAACCTCATACAATCTATATTGAAACTTATTTGAGGGGGTGGGTGACTATGCAACCACCCATCAAATGGCGCCAACGGGAGAAAAAGGTAGAAAAGGACAGAACAAACAGCAAGGAAACAGTGGAAGAGGAAAAGAGACTGGAACAATTGTGCAAATCCGCTGGGTTTTTTGAAGATTTGTTTAAAAATAGCCAGGAAGAACCGGCATAAACAAACATCAGCGGCTTAGGAGTTCGTGTTAGCCACGTAGAGCCGGGACGGTGGGACTATAGCAAGCAGCAGCAGCCCCAATAATAAATGATTTGAAGGGTGGTTGACTACTCAACTACCCATTATGACACTGTCCGTGGTAATCCGAGCTGGGTCAAATTTGGTCAACTTAGGGGGGTGGTTCCCACCTAGATGGTCTCATGTCGGATCTATGTTGTCTTGAAATTATTTTGTCAGACCCTGAGAGTCCAGAAATAATTTGATACGGATATCTCCACCCACCTCAAAATAATAGACTATTATTTTGAGGTGGGTGCTACGGAGGGTGGGCCCATTCGGAATGATCTATACCACACACCCGACCGCATCTTCACAGCGACGCGAGCGACGCGAGCGAGGCGAGGGGCACGGGGCACGTTCGCGACGCCACCGAGGATCGTCTCCAACAATGAGGTCGAAATTGGGGGCGCCGGACTCCTCAGATTCTGCCGTGCCTCAGATTGAAATCGAGCCGCGAGTGCATAGAGATGCTGGGAGAGGTTGAGTCGGATTGGTCGACCAGTTGGCTTAAAAAGGACATCGTCGGCTTAGAAACCTCATGAAACCTCTGACTCTCCCAAGCCCTCAAAGGCAGATTATGCGATTCTATTTTGGGCAAATCATCCCCAGAAGAGGCGATCCCTGCAAGATGCAAAGGAAAGGTTGTCCCACTGTTTTCTGGGAGGATCCCTCAGTGGTTGGACGTTGTCACTTCTCTACTGGATCCCATTCCCAAGGACTTGTGTCATTTTGGCTCATTCCACCTCAGATATCACATTTGCCGAAACCCTTTCAGGTGAGTGAGTCGGCAGTTTGGTGGCGAAAGCTTTCGAAAACACCGCAAACGCTTGCGGGTGACATCGCCCAGCAGTTCAGGATCACTCCATTTCACCCACGTAATACGTCAATAAAAAGGTACCCTACCACCAGTTCGGCTTTACCATCATTTGGCCCACACAAGGACACCTAATTAGACTCAATGATGCGCCACCACATCGGAGATCGATGCTCTCCCTCGACCCTGAGGATTGATCCGACTGGTGCGCATTGTAAAGGTTTTCAGGATCAAAATGCTGAAGGCCTCCCCACTGGGCCGTCGGCGCCGTTGCAGGGTCAATCGCGCGGCCGTTGCAGCGGTTGTATGGGTCTCATACAGATGCAGAACGCTTTTACATGTTTTTACGTAGAAAACCGTTTTCAAGAAAATTCCAAACGGGGCCTGTCTATGGGTGCCTATGAAAGACGTGCGTTGCTTTCGGAAAGAGATTGCCTTTTGGGTTCCACTGATTTGTTGGACATAATGCCACGGAGCATGATCCATTTAGAATGCTTTTGGTTTCATTATCCTGTGATTGGAAAACTGCTTGTGATATGTGCCCTGCTGGGGTCACTGCTTGATGGCCGAAGGAAGCTTTCATGGCCTGCAGACAAGACATAGATCTTTCTGGTCAAGATCATGCTTGCCCCCTCACATGAGCATGCCCAAATCTTGGCTTTCCAGCCGTAAGCCGGGCCCTTTGCGGTTCAGGGGAGCCTGCCCCTTGCGGTTGTCCCAGGATTTGCGCCTGATGATCAAAGGCCTGGTTGCAGGCATCAAAACATTAAGTTTGGCCTTCATGTTGCTTTTTGTGCCTCGCCATGCGAAGGGCACGTTGCGTGCCAGGGTCAATCCGTGGCTCCCCAGAGGGCCGTGGCGGTGTCTCCCTTCTTGCAGGTACTATACTCAAAGTGTGGTGTATCACTTGTTTGACTACTTGTTTGTATAGGCTCCGCAGGCGTATGTTCAGCTTCGACTGGCTGAGGGGAGGCTAAAGATGTAGACAGGTACGAACCAACATTTACTGTAGGGACAAAGGTTGCAAGTCCAACCTGGCTTCGAAGCAGGTGATCCAGGATCTTAGACAAGGTGGTTTGTGGAAGGGTGGTTCGGTGCTACTGAATGCAGACTGTAAACAACTCGTCTCATGCAATTCCATTACATCACGTATTGTTGATTCTACTGTCCATAATTTTTATAATATATATACCCTGGGTGTCTAAGACTGTTTTTAAAACCGTCCTGCACGAGAGACTGTTTTTATCCAACAACGGCTTTTCAGGGGCTGTCATCTTCGATGATTTCTCAGGCTCGAATGAGCAACGGCCATGGTCATGGTTTCAACATGGCACGGTGAGATCACGCATGCCCCAACAACAAATCGACAAGTCATCTTACTTAAGATCCCGATATTGTAATTTATTGATTGCTCAATTTACCTTCTTGGGTGTCCATGGCTGGTGAACTGGCTGGCGATGAGCTCAGTTCCTGCTGGCTCCGGCTTGGGGTGCCTTGGGTTGCATCCAGTGGTCATGGCGGCTGGCATCTGTCATCATCATCATCCGCATCATCATCATATTTTTTGAACTGCTGAAATCCAAGGATTTTGGGATTGGGATGGCATGAAGATCAAAAAAGCCTTGCTCAGAAGATGCATCCTCAGAATTTTATCGGGAACGTGTTTTGTTGAGTACAATTGCAACAGTGGTTGAACGGTTTACCATATTTACCATGGAATGCATGTGATGGAATACCTCGTGATCTCAGGATTGGCCACGGATAATAACCTACTGGAGCCCCATCCGCCAGAAGGTGCCTGCATCCTCCCTGTTCTTGTGAGCTGTGTTGATGGAAGTTCGAATCAAAGCACAAATTTTTGCTTGGTGCGCTAAAAGATCGGGGTCAAGCGGTTTCAAGTGACTAAAAACGCAGGGTGATATCATATCATCATAATCTCTTGTGCAGGACAGTCCCCTGTTTCTCCAACTTCCGCACCCCTGCCGCTTTTTCAACCCATGGCGGCCACGAGTGCAAGTGAAGACCGCATCGCTCTCCTCAAGGTGGCTGGGCAGCAGTGTCCGGAATGTGGAATGTTCAGGTTCTTGTCAGGACGGTTCATTTTTTTCTATCGCGGTAGTTTCCCACCTAGGAATTCTACAAGGAGATGCTTGATTTTGAGGACTACATCCCATCTAGGAGGAAGCTCTTACGGCAAAGGGCTGGTCTCCGGGCAAAGGATCAATCTGCAACCCGGCTACCCACAAAAGATTTCAAGAGTGTTTGCACTACACTTGTTTTTTCGGTTTGAGCTTTGATCTCAGTCTCCACATTGTGAATGGTGAACAAGAATTCTTGTTTTGAGGTCCCTGTGTTCTCCTTTGTCACCCGCTTCGCAAAAGGGGACAACATAATTGAGATGGAGGCTCATCGAAGCAACTTCACAGTTGTGACTTTTGAGTTTTAACGCACTCGATGTTTCCAAAAGTTTAATAGCACCGAAACCCAGAGTTGGCTAAAACCAGCACTATAGTAGCCTCGTAGGTGGAGCAGAAAGAAAATTTGGAGTTCCTTGTGGAGTACCTCGCTCAATTCTGCGAGCGGCTGCCGTCAGATTTGGAATGTGAGGACATGGGTGTTGGGCTGAATTTGTGCCTAAACTCAAAATCCATTCCCAATCACTGTGCACACAGGTTCTAGAGTTTGTCCTTCCCGGCTGGTGTGGCAGGAAGCCTTAACTTGGACCAGCCAGACTTTTGGGCTGAACCCGCATTTTTTCTACGGAGTCGGAGCACCGTGCTACTCAACTTAATTCATTCAACTATGGACAACCCAGCCTGAGAATTCATCGAAGATCACAACCCCTGAAAACGTGAAAAAACCGTTGTTGGACAGAAACAGTCTCTCGTGCAGGACGGTTTAGTTTTAAAACAATCTCAGACACTGAGGGTTGTGCATGTTAAAACATGTTGCAAATGACTTTCTGTTCAAGGCTTGGGCTAGTGTGGAAAGCGGGGTGCAAAGGGCAATGGCGTCCTACTGTATGACAAGATTTCAAAAAGCCAGCAAAGCCCGGTGGATTCCTTAGCATGCTTTGAAGATCCCATCATTAGCAATTCAACTAGGTTCTATTTTTGATCCTGAGACAAGCTCTGTGCCGAGGGCTGGACGTGAGGGGATGAAGAAGGTGAAAGATGTGATCCGTGCAAAACTAGAGGCCGGCAAAAATTATCTAAATAATTGTTTGTGAAAGTTTATTTTGTCTTGGGGAATTCTTGGGATGTATGGGCTACAGGCCCACTGGTCACCAGTGTCACCAGCAAGGTTTAAAACACCATATTCATCGATCCATATCGGGCAACCTTTCTCTTGTCAGGCAGTGGGCATGCTGCGAGAGGATGGAAAGAAGAAGGGTAGCCGAGGTCCCAATGTTGGTTACAAGGAGACTTACATGGCACAAACACTTTGTGTTGCATACAGCCTGCCTTGGGCCTTGACACAGATCAGCCCTTGGGGACTCATAGACTTTCAATTTTCTCTATTGTGTGATCCGCCCACATCATTTCTTGCGTCAGGACCAGAAGCAAGACATGGAGATCGACAGCCAATGGCGCCTCGATGAAGAAGAGGAGGAGCCAGATGAGGCAGAAGAGGAACCAGAAGAGGAAGAAGAGCAAGAATTAGAGCAAGAAGAGCCAGAAGAGGAGCAAGAAGGGGCAGAGGATGAGCAAGTGGAGGAGCAGCAAGAAGAACAACCAGAAGGTGAGGAAGAACAGAAAAAGGAGGAGGGCGATGTTGAGATGTGCAAAAGGAGCAGCAGCACCAATCCTGACCAAATAGACACACTTCCCATGACTGAATCCCAAATCTTTGATGATGCCGTGAACGCAACTCAGCACTACGAAAGAGTCAATCCACACAGGTTCTGAGGAGGAAGCCAACGATGAAGACAAGGAAAAGATGCAGCCAAACAAGAATGAAGAGAAGACCAATGTGGAGAAGCTTCGAAAGATGAATCATATAGAGCGAAAGACAACAAGGATTGAGGGTGAAGAAATGGAGGGTGGCAAGCAGGAGGCCAAGCCAAAGGAAAATGAAGATGGCCACAAGCCTCAACCAAAGAAAGAGAAGGAGGCAGACACGGGGGTCAGGAAGGAAGAGGCGGAAGAAGTGAAGGAGGAGGTAGAGCATGAAGAAAAGAATGAGAGGGCCCAACGCAAGAAGCATGCAAAGGAGGTGAAAGAAGAGGATGTCGATGAAAAAGAGAAGGCCCTGCCCAAGGAGGATCGCAGCAACTTCAAGAAAAGTTCTGAGGAGGATCAAGAGAAATTGAAGAAGAAGCAGAAGGAGCACACAAAGGACGCGAAGAAGGACAAGGACAAAGAAGTGAAAGAGAATCGATATCCAAAGAAGGAGACAAACGAAAAGGAGGAGGCTGATGAAAAGGAGGTGAAAGACACAGAGCCTGTAGCTACATGTGCAGCTGTCCTGGTCGACTCGGATCAAGAAGAGGATGCAGTCTTCATGGACGACCGAGGGCCACTGATCAAGGATGAGAAGGTCCCAACCAAAGAACAGGAAGAGAAGGCCGACAGCATCATGAAGGAGAAGGCCACAGTGCACAAGGCTTCAAGCTGGACAACCAATGACGACCTTGTGGCAGCGCAAAGGAAGATGAAGAAGATGAAAAAAAGAGGCTGAAGAGGGGGAAGGGGATTCAGATGATGATGACGACGACAAGCTGCTTCGTGAGGCAGAAGAGGAGTCGGAGGAAAGAAAAACTAAGGGCCGAGGCCGAGGACGAGGCAAAGGACGAGGAAGAGGCTGCCCAAAGAAAGGGGATGCCAGCACGGAGCCTCCACAAGATGATGAGGAGGAAGAGGGCAGAGCCAAGAAGAAGCAAAAGTGCCAGCGCCAATCACCAAGTCAGGAGACATCAGAGAAAGAGGAGTCAGAGAAGACACAGAAGGCGGAGGAAAAGAAAGTTAATGAAGAGAAGGCAAGGAAGACACAGAAGGTGAAGGAAAAGAAGGCAGAAAAAGGAC
>CAXAMN010020335.1:715116-748538 GCA_963970005.1 Durusdinium trenchii
CAGAAAAAGGACAGAGCGAAGAGCAGGCAGAGAAGACACAGAAGGCGAAGGGCTTGGCGAAGGAAGAAAAGATCATGAACGAAGACAAGAACGAAGAGGAGGGAGTGAGAGCGAAGCAGACACGGAAGGCAAGGAAAGCTGACAAAGAACATGAGGAGGCAGAGGACGCAGAGAAGACAGATGCCACAAAGAAAAGGAGGTCGAAGGAGACGGGAGAAAGCAACCCTCCTAAGAAACCATGCAAAATGAGTCCCATGAAATTGGCCCGCATGGCTTCGAAACGGGTCATTGAGCATCAAAAGGCAAGCATTGAGAAGAATGATCCAGTGAGGAGAAAATTGTTTGAGGAGAGTGCGTGTGAGGAGGATGAGAAGGAAGACAATGAGGATAAGAACAAGAAAAGTGGAACAAAGAGAGCAAGGGCTGTTGTCGATGTTACCGACACTTGGAATTTTCATTAACTATTGTTGATTATAAAGTTTAGGTCCGGTGCATGCTTAAATTTTGATTAATGTTGCGCCCAATGTGGATCGATCGACATTGACACCTTGAATCAACTGGTTCACGCCCAGGAAGAGGCGCTCCTAGTGGCTGCAAAGCTGGCGGCAGACGATGACGCCTTCGTCCTGCCACAGGATGTAGCTGTGTTGTGTCGTGGGATCAAAGATGGGAATAAGAAGGATCCGGATGCACCGATCGAGTGTCGCAAGTGGGTACCCTAGATGTTGAGTCATCGCAAACACACTTCATTCATGATTCTGGATCGATCTAAACTTTGCTTTTACCCATTGATCAACTGGCCCAGGTCGTTCACTCTCCGTGCACCGCCTGGTGTTTCTCGTGGGGGAACCATCGGAGTCTTGTTTTGCCCTCAACTGTTGCATATGCAAGGATGCACATACCCAGGTCATGTACACGCGTTTACGTATGACTGGTATTTTGCATTCGCAAGGCTCAATACCAGAAGCTTCTTTGTGAACAATGTTCCAAAGGAACGTGTGCACGAGCTCAACAATCTCAAGGGCACATCTCTAAATGCTTCTTGTCTTGGTAGGTGTTTTCTGCTCACAAAGTTGTTTCAGGGTCTGGAAAAATTGGCTCTAAGGCCAATGTGAAGAGGGGAGTGAGTATCGCATGGTCCAAATACGCGGTCAAGATGGGGTCTTGGCCTCGACCGGAACCGACGCAAATATTATTTTTCAGTTAGCTCTGCAAGCAACCTTCGTTTTGTTTAGGGGAGTCAGGAATAACAGTTGTCGGGGCCTAGGTGGAGCATGGCCAAGATGTTGGCTGGTTGGACGCCCATTCCATCGACACTTGATTCTGATGAGGAACCTTGCAACTAGAAGTTGCTGGCCTTTGTCATGGCCTCGTTTTGTCAGACTGGCTAGCATAGGAGGGTTGCGCCACTGCATGGTTTTGTTTTTCAGCGTGTCTGTGTCACAACTGT
Organism: Durusdinium trenchii; assembly: GCA_963970005.1. Lineage (NCBI taxonomy): Eukaryota > Dinophyceae > Suessiales > Symbiodiniaceae > Durusdinium > Durusdinium trenchii. The sequence goes on from CAXAMN010020335.1 coordinate 716,567, forward strand.
TGTTTTGGGTTTTGTTTTCGGGGGGACCATGGGACTGGCACCCAACCCTGGCTAGCCCTAGTCCAAATCCACGTTTCTTAGCTACTACGTTGCGCGCTTGGGGTTTAGGAAAAAGATGCTTGATGACTACTAATTTGCACAATGGGGCGCCTACATTTCTTGCAGTATGATCATTTCTGTCGTGAGATCACTAGCATTACAATATTCAATGCTGCCTTCTTAGGTTTCCTGTGACTCGTAGTTGAAAGGCATCGATATCAGCTGTTCCCCCCCATGGATCGCTCCAAGCAATCCCCTCTCTCCTTGAGTGCAAAAAAGCAGCGCAGCTGCTATTGGCCATTGGAGCTCCGTTGATCTTGCTCCTTGGTTGCAATGGTCTTCACCCGGTTCCAGATTTCCTCTGGTGCCCTTTGTCGCAACTGATGACTAAATCGGTTCTTTGGAAAGCTGAGTTTACATTGCATTGACTATGTTGTGGAGAACTCTGCCATCTCCCAAAGCCAGAGGGCCACCAACTCAGCCCGTGTGATTATATGTTTTGGGAAATAACCTGCAGCATTCCTCACACCATGACTGCCAGGATCTCACCAACGCCGATCTTTTTGCAGGACAAGGTGCCATCAATAGGGCATTTAGTGGAATTCTCAGATTCCATCGAACAGGAATTGCAACTAGAAACGTTGACCATGTCCTGTGTGTGTGTCCACTATTTGTTCTGAGTTCATGCAAACTTGGGCTCGTGCAGGCCTTACTTGGAACATCAGAGTTGGATTGGCATTTAAAGTCCTAACTGTGATCTATGTACCAACCAGAACCCAAGGAAGGCATTTGACAAAGAGACTTCTGGAGAGTTCGGTGACATTACCACCGTGTCGCCTACTCAGGGTTTGAAGGGTTTACAAAATTTTGTAGAGTGATTGTGAGTCCTGCCAACCCTGTCCCACATCCTTGGTCCAAGTCGCTACCAACCCACGGTGCTCAGGCAGGGCTTCTTCCGCAGTGTGCAGATGGTCCTCCAGACGGAGGAAGGAGGACTGGTGACTGCAGGTCCACCATGCGGGTCGTTTGTATTCATTAACCTCTATACATCCAAACGCACCAAACAACGGCCCCTGGGCGGCCAGCGGGAATATGTGAAGGAGGCGAACAAGACCTTTGTCTCATTTAATATGTGTCAAATCAAACCATGCAGTTGGATCGAGGACACCTTATTTGGGTTTGCTTTAGCTCCATGCTACCACTACCACCAAGCAATCTAAAGCTAAGGATTACAGCACGTCTTTGCCTCCTTCTACTTCTTGCGTTTGTGAGATGCGTGGTGTTCCTGGTCGAGCAGCCAATCTCTTCACTCATGCCATGGTTCCCGTACATGAAGTGGCTGGCCACACTAGTTGGCCGTGCTCTTCCATGGCTGACCACCAACTTGCCCCTACCTTGGATTCAAGACTTGAGGATTTCCTAGGTTCCTAGGGATAATAATTCCAATTTGGATTTGATTTGTGGCACTGAGTCAAATGGCCAGCTACGGCCATGCAAATATGAAACCAACTATGGTCTTTGGCACAGCGCTGGGCCCTCAATTCCAACAAATTGAAACCCGAAATTGTGCATCAAAACAACCTTTGTCGTGTTGTGACTGAGTCCGTGGTCCTACAAACTCCGGAAAAAGATCACACCAGCTGTGAGACAGAGGGTGGGCAAGTCTAAGAAGGTTGTTCGAAAGTATATGGACAAATCTGGCCGCCGCAGAGTGCGCTAGACTCAGCAACCCTTTGGTTTCTGGATTGGTTTCAGAATTTGGCAGAACCCTGAATTCCTATCAGCGATTGGGAGTTTGCCTCGCCCAGGTGTGGATTGACTCAGCGACTGAAGGCAACGCAAGTGTATCCTGCTGCTTTTGGCCATGCAGTTCGATCCCTTCACATGAAATGGAAAGAACCTTGTTGGGCATTTCGTCGGCCCCCCCCAAAAAATCAGAATTCGATGTCCCCAATTGGCCAATAAATCATGCCTGATTCCAAATTCCCATTCGTCCTCCAAGGAGACAGATGGAAATGTGGAGGCCCTGCGCGAGAACCTGTATCCACCTCATAGCCGCTTCAACGAAGAGCTGGTATCAAGGGCCACTAAGGCTGGGCTACTGGGGGCGGGGCAAGCTTGCAAACCAGCTTTGAGTGCAACGAGGAAACAATTAGCCAGAATTCTGAATTTCGATCGGTCTGTGAACTGTTTGTTTGTTTGGGAGGCACCGTATCGCTGGCGACATGCTTGCCTCACTGAGTTGCAGGAGTTTTTGAGCAGTGAAAAGAAAGCTGGTCGGTATCACCCGGTCATCAGTGGAGGTCTTGATTGATCAAGGTGGTTCAACCATCCTATACTCCGGGACCTTAATTTGCTTGCTAATTAGCCTGATCAATGCCACCTTGGGATGCCCTGAAGTTTGATCATCCTAAATCATGCAATGTAAGCACTGATCCTTTGGTCGGGCAACCTCGGGTGGGTAGAAAGGCTGGATTGCAGGTGTGACATGCAAATAAAACCGGCACAAAACTGGTGTTCTCAATTACTGTGTGTGCACATGCTGATATGATCGAAACAGATCAAAACCATGGGAGTTCACACACAAGTAGTAGCGTGAAAAAACGCGTGAATGAGCGTGAATAGATCGTGAACGGAGGTTCTTAGCCGTGAAAGGACGTTTTTAGCCGTGAACGGCTTTACCCCCAAAAACCCTAAAAAATCAATGATTTTTGTGATGGTCTTGATTGGATTATGCCACCACCAAATACCTCTCGCACATGACAGGATTTTGAGGCTCTAGGGGCAGGTTCACATATTTTGCCCATGGCGGATAGTATTGATGTGTCGAAGGCTTTACAAAGAGCAGCCCTTAGGAAAATGCGGGCGGCTGAAGAGGTACAGCCTGAGGATTCGGCCAGGACTGGGGGGAAGTAAGCCGTGCCAACTCAACAAAAGTTTGAAACAGTCCATGTCGCCATGTCGGTAAACATTTGTTGAGAAATTGGCCTTCTTCTTTGCAGATTAAGCCGTGTCACTCCCAGGTCTAATATAAATTATATCTCCATCCATCCCAAGTCCTCCCAGGACTGCGAAGACTCAGGAACAAGATGTGCCGAAGAAGAACAAAAGACTTTGACCTCTTATCCCACCGGATGCAGGCTGGTGCCGCGTGAACCATCCGTGCAGCTTGCGACCAAGTTGCGTGCGCTAAAGCCATATGCTATATATCCACCTGCCGGGCACACTTGCTTGAAACAAAACTTCTAGCATGGCTATATCGATCGACCTAGGGTTGATTGAGTTTGATCTGTTGAATTGTTTGGGAAAGATGTGATCTCCAAAACAAAAGCAGTGCCCTGTAGACTTGTGACCAATCAATCTTTGACAAATACCCCCCCAGTTTGTCTGATCTAGTCATCATGTCCTGAAAAACATGATGAGTTTGTTTGCTAATCATTAATAATCATTGCATCCATGGGTCCTTAATTGTCTCAATCAATTTCGTCAGCATACTGGAACCATTGATCGACTAGTTACCTTTTAAATTTTGCTCACCTGATGTGCACGCTGCCAGAATCAACGGCCACCACGGTGCCAGCTACAGAGGAAGAGGTGAGGAGGGAAATCAACAGAGGACGGCAAGCGTTGGGTCGGCACGCATTGACGACACCTTCACCCAAAGCAGGCACTGCACCAGCAGATGAGGAGAAATCCTCCCAACCCAAGCGACCCAAGCTGCCCCAAAGGAGTCAGAGCCAGCAAATCTTGGCACCTGAGCAGGTAGAAGTGGCAGGATCATCTTCTGGCAGCAAACAAGTTGCCACGGCTGTGAAGGCCAAGGCTGCCAAGCCAGCACCACCCAAGGTGGAGCCTGCAAGTGAAGTCATGACACCGGACACTGCCAAGGCAGTGAGCGAATGCCTGAAGCGAAAGTCAACTTCTGAATTGGTGGCCAGAGTGGCCAAACCGGCCAGACCGGATCCCAAAGCCTCCTCTCAGCAGGCTGACAAAAAGTGTGCAAAGGCCGTATCCGAAAAGGATCCTGATGAGGAGGCTGAGGAGTCGTCGGAAGACGATGAGAAGGATGAGAAGTGGAAAAAAGAAGAGGAGAGATTGAGGGCGAAGAGAGAAGCCCACGCGAGATATATGCGCTTCTCGCGTTCTTTCAAGAGTGCCTTTGCAAAAAAGGAGAATTGATTTTAATCAAGTTGTATGGATCGAGGTCCTTGGCATAGTGGGCTGTCATTGATCTATCAATAATTGAAATGGCGGCTTTCCAAATTTTGCTGTTCCCCCGAACATGCCATGCGCTCGGGAACAATGCATGTGGCCTGAGGCAAGCGTACGCCCGTGGAGATTAGGCGGGCAGGGGCCAGCGCCCACAGGGACCATGAAAAACTTCAACTTCTTCAAGAGCAATGGACTGCCTGTGAAGGGCACTGGTCGCAAAGCGACTTTTACATCGAGCTGAAGCGCTCCCGCAGGTCCCGCCAATTTGGAAGGAGAGTTTGGATGACGAAATCCGAACTAGTACAGAAGTTCGGTTCGGTGACCGTCGCCGAGGCCATCATCAGTGCAAAGGAACACGACGAGGATGCAAAGCGGAATCAGATCCGCGCGCATCCGGATTTGCACGGACTTGACACGCCGGAATCTTCGGAGTTTAGTTAAAGCTTCTTTTTCTTTATTCTGTGTTCAACCTAACGTACTGTAGAAGTCCAAAGACTATATTTTGACCGGCTGAAGTAAAGGATATTCCTTTTCGGGTCACCTAAAGACTAAAGACCATTCTATTTTTATAGTCTTTGACTCCCAGGGCTAATGTGCTGACTACATGGCCCCAGGGTTGTCCATTTCGTCTTGTGTTTCCTGAACATCCTCAGGAAACCCGCCAGTATTTGGTGTGGGACAGTGAGGGATCAGAAGATAGTGAGGACACTGTCTGCTCAGAGCTCTTCAAGGCTGCAGAGAATGGTGCCAGCGACTCCGTGACTGACAACAAGTCAAAGTCGAAGAAGGCCAAGAAGAAAGACAGCAAAAAGAAAAGGAAATCATCATCATCTGATGACAGCTCCGCAGCGGACTCTGATGATTCCTCATCAGCTTCTTCGTCTTCCAGTGAGGCCGGAGTACAACTTGCATGCACGCATGCGTGCAAGCACATTCCATGGATACACTGTCATACATATACTCGCACTGTTGCTATTTTAGTGGAGGGTGAAGCAGGGTTCAGGCTCACAACCCACTGGCCGTGCACCCATTGCCTGTATTTTAATGACTGTGTTCTTTTCCACTCATGGATGCAGAGGCAAAGAAGAAGCGCAAGAAAGGAAAGAAATCCAAGAAGTCTTCGAAGAACAAGAGTGACAAGAAGGACAAAAAGCAGAAGATGGACAAGGAGTGCTCGGAGGATGGGGCGAAGCCTTCAGGTGAGGAGAAGCCTGCAGGAAAGCAGGAGACAGATGAACAGAAAAGGAAGCGAGAGCTCAAGGAGGCTGAAGATGCCAAGAAGAAGCAGGAGAAGGAAGAAGCCGCAGCAAAACTGAAGGCGCAGAAGGAAGCGGAGAAAGAAAAGAATACAGAATTTAAGAAAGACCAGCGCAAAGGAACCCAGGCTGGGACCTTTCCAGTGCTTGGTGTCATCCCCTCGCCCCCCCCCAGTGATTGTTCTGGCGCTTGGGGTCATCCATGAAGCTGGATTCTGGATTCTACATGTAAAAAGTATTGCGTGCATCCACTCATATCCATTGCAATCTTCATTGAGATGGCTTCCCACTTGACCCAACTCTGCCAGGCATTGCAAAAGATCAACAACTACATTGCGACCGCGACAAGCCTGGAGGACAAGCTTCACACGATGAGCCTTGGCCAACCAAACTGGGTCGAGTCTTCAGCAGTAGGATTTGTGGTTGATCAACCAGCTAAAACATTCATTTGTGTCAGTCTGATTTTGGGGCTGTTCAATTTTATATCACAATCACACAACTTGACAAACCAAGGGCTATAGCTAGTGCAGCCACTGGTGATGAACATTGATTGATAGAGCTCTGTGACGGTTCCCTTCATGACTGCTTATATTGAACTCAGGAGCAAATCTGTGCAAGATGCGATCTTGACGGAGGTCAAGCCCCACATCGTGGCAATGCGCAGTGCCAGAAACAAGTTGCAAAAATCATACGATGCGGCCAAGGCCGATCAAGGGTTCAAATCGAACTTCGAAGATCTTCTATAAAGCTTTGTTTGAACTTCGGCGGTGAGAATACAGGCTTTTGGAATGCAAATTAGCTTAAAACAACTAGCATCGTGCAAGTGCGTGTCATTTGATCATTGGGGACCATGGGTCGCGCTTCAGGTTGGCAATTTGGAAAGGATGCCTGAGATGATCACTGAAGCCGGCGAAGCTGGTACATCATTCCAGCAGTTTCTAACTGCATACAAGATTAAGTAGATCTTGAAAGGGGGCATCAAGGATTGGTATGATGCGTTGATCAATGCATCTTAGGAACCAGTCCGTAGATGCACGCTGCACGGCACACCAAACCGTGTAGTTTTGAGGCATTGTCCTGAGCAATGTGGTTGTGGTGATTCCAGACCTGATCGACCATCGATCCATAGTGTTTTGGGTTTCTTTCGGTATCAACCCGTCATCCGGCCTAGCTACAGCCTGATTAGTGGTCTGTCAAAATATGAATTATTGTTTTCTTTTTTGAGTGCCAACATCCACTGGGAGCCAGGACTTGGGGATGATTTAAACTGCGCAATGTTGACCAGCTCAGGGTGAAAAGAAACATCATGTATGGGCTTATCCACTAGATCTTGAAATGCAGATTGTTTCATGTGGACGTTCCTTGTGAACATGTGTGTGTGTGTTGAAGGTCACTAGCTAGTTGGGAATGCAATAAACCACAAGGAACCTCAAACGACTTCGCTTCACTGCGCAGATCGTACTGTGGCAAGAGCATTGGAAGGGCACTACGATGATGTTGCTTCGGGTGTCCGTTGGCGAACAGAAAGTGTCGGAGTCGACTGGTGTTGAGATCACGCCCAAGAACAATTTCAACAAATGACAGGTCAGGCAACAATGCCCACCCATCCCACCCAACAGTCCAACCCATCTTCAATCCCAAACACTGCCAAGGCATCCTCTGTGAAGCGAGTGATGCGCCGCATTCGAGATCATGTTGCAGATCCTGGGAGCTGAGATCAGGGGGGGCGGCTGTGTTCATGGTGTGGGATGCTTTTTGGTTTGGCCTCCCAGCCCCCAAGCTTGTACATTAACTGGATCGATCTCAACTGAGATTTGAGGTTTTTGGGACACCAAACTGGCTTATTCTCGAGATAGCTAATGATGGGAACAACTGCTGATCACTAAGGAAAGCGGATCAGCAGTTCATCCAGACACACTCACACTGGGTACAAGATCTGGAAAAAAATGATGTACGTGATTTCTGGCGTTTTGCAGACATCCCGGTTGTTACTTGGCGTTTGTTTTTGGAAAGCTTTTCGGAGTACTAGGACTAGGAGGTACTTGCAAATGATTAAATTCAAGGCAAAAAATCACTTTGATTCAGGAAATCGAGACTATCCGGCTCCCAGTGTTCGATAAGAAGGTGGCTCGTAAGTCCAAAGTGGAGGAGTTCCCCATTATTCATCCCCACCGGATCTTGACCTACCTTTTTGATGAGGTAGGTTTGGAGATGTCTCGCGCTGGTGTGAATTCATATTGGGATCATTGTCGTGGGATGCGCGAGCCTTGGGCATGCGCTTCTTCTGCATCGCGTGACCACATGCCTATTGGCATCCACGGTGACGGTGCTCGTCTATGGACACAAGTCCGTGTTGAAAAAGTCGTAGGTGTCTTCCTGAACTTGCCACTCTTCCGGCCAAGGAGTGTCCGCCACTCGAGGTGGCTTCTGTTTTCAATTGCGCGTGACAAACTGATTAAGAATCGAACCATGAACGTGGTCTGGAAACGCCTTGTCTGGAGTCTGAACTGTGCATTCAACGGTATCAATCCCACCACATCGCCAGGTGGAGGTCCACTTACAGGTCTTGACTTTGACCGTGCAGGTCTGCCTTTGTGCCGCTCACATTGGAAATTTGCAGTCACCGAGTTGCGCGGTGACTGGGAATTTCACCGCGACACCTGGAGGTTCACTGCCTCGTGGCAAAGTCAACTAGTCTGTTTTCGCTGCACGGCTGTCACCAGAGGTGACCACGCGCGTGTATACTACAACAACAGCCCCACCAGTGTTTGGATCCACGAAGAGTTTGGCCTAGAGCAGTTCATTGCACGACGGCTCAAAGAGAACCAATTGCGAACCTTGTGCAAATTCGGTACTTTGTTATATTGTTTGTTGATCCAATCACTCCACCCATCAAAAAGCATGTGAAGTCTGTTTTTAAACCGCTTGCCATTTTTACAGTCAACACATGGACTTCAAACTCAGGCCCACTGCTGACACTGGAAGGATTTCACCCAGGAGTCATTAGGTTTTGCTCAATGCATGCTCTGAACTTGGGCCTTTTGTACGCATGCAACGCCGGCGCTCTGTAGCTTGCCCAATCATGCAGCAAAGTGTCAACTGTTTCCAAAGTTGCATTTGGTGGCAAAGGCTGCAATCTCCCAGTCTCCCAGTGTTCGGACACGTCCTGTTCACATGACTTGGCCAAGGCTTTTGCTCTGTGAGGACTTTCAGTATTATGGTGCTGGGACCTTTGCTGAGCAATTGGATGTAGCCTACCGGGACTTTGTAGGGCTTTGCCGCGCCAGAAGGATCAAGCACTCACAACCTCCGTTTCTGCCCCGTATGGTTACCTAGCTTGCCAAAGGTGGTTTTTTTGGGTCCTTGGCTTGTGCAGCCTCTTGGCCAGCTTCCTTCACCCCTGCTGGCCTCAGGTTAAGAAGAAAGATGGCACCGAGCTGCTCACCGCAAAAGCTTTCAACGGACGATTGATTTTGAGTTGGTTGAGTCATACCCTGCTGGTGGTGCTTCAGCAACACCCGGATCATGAACTTCTCATACTGACCAGTGCAGCAATGACTCTTGGTGTGTGTGTGTGTGTGTTTTCTTTTGGGGGGGTTGGGTATGAAGGAATCTTGTATCTTTCATCAATCTCGATGAGAAAACCTGCTTTCGTTGATTCTGGACATGTCCTTCGTAGCTACCTCAAACCTGCCGATCTAGCATGTTCGGTCATGTCATGTTCCGACATGTTCCGACACACTCCCCAGATTAAAGTGTTAAGCCTTTTTCGACAGAATCGGTAGTATTTAAATCCCAGCTAGCAATCGAGAATCAAAAACGTCCACATCCTTGGTTCATCTTCCGGTATGCCCAGTCCCCAGAGCTGTCGTCCTCATGAGGAGTGCTATGGCCAACTTCTTCAGAATCAGCGAATACCATGGACGCTTTTTGCTCTCTGGCCACAATGTGGATGGATTGTTGGGCCATGTAAGTTTAAACCTTTCGGGTGAAGTCTTTTGGATTCAAGAGTTAAGCTAGATCGAATATATCGACATTGTATTTCTAGAAATTAATAAGACCATGCTCATGAACCACCACTCAAATCACACACTAGATTGGAGTACTTTTTCCAGTTGCATGAAGTTCAAGAGACTAGTCCCTGTCTAGCCCCAAGCTGCGCAAGGCCGGAAAGCGGAGCCCGAGAACTTCACGATGCTGGTATGCGCTATCTGGACCTCCACTCAATATTATGTGCAGAATACATCAGGCTGGGCAGTGTCGGGAAGAGGTCAAGTGTTGCAGGTTCCAGTTTGCATGTATGTCGATCAATCAATCAATCAATCAATCCTCAATTATTCTTCCAGGTTGGGAAAGAGCCGGTGGCTGATGAAGCCCAAGCATCATGCGACTTGGCTGGTGCTCCCTACCGTCCCTACCTGTGAATTTTGCAGTGCCTGGTGCATTGTGTTCTTTTGCGTGTGCGGTGGTCTAACTTGGTCTAGCCTAGCGCGCGCTAGGTCATGGCCCACCTGTGCAAAGATGCGCTTCGGTACAGTTCCTGGGCACATGAACTTGCTAAGCTTAAGTGTTTCTGCCTGTGTGCTGGCCAAGCATGTACTGCATCTGTTGTTGAGCACAGTGTTGCGCCGAGGGACAAACCATCGCTATATGCATACTTTTGTGGATGAAGACGCCATGCGTTGGCTCAAAAGCTTCTTGCCTATCTAGTGTGGGTGCTTGTGAAAGGTGATGTCCTAGAGTGGGTTCTTGTGTGAAGGTGATGCATTTCTCTTTGTTGGCTGAGGCATAGCAGCCAAATCCCATCCCAAGCATCGACACATGTGGCTCCTCAAGTGCACCAAACTCAGGCCCTGAACAGTGCTCAATTTGTGTGCAGTCGTCTATGAACTTCACATATCTTCACATCACTTTGTGAGAGGCTTCGCACTATGAAGCATTGCGTGGAACGGAGGAAGACCCTGGCTTTAATCATGGCCTGACATAAACTGTGTATGTTTGTTGGCCTTGGTGCTTTGTAAGCTCTTTAAGACTTTGCCCTTTCTGTGCCGTGTTAAGGACCCGGGTCGAAAGACGTTGAGAACCACTATTCGCTGTGGTATGGTGCTATTTCGATGTGTGGCGCTAGTGGAAAATGGCTGTGATTGAGTGTGTGTGGGCCTGTTGTGGGAACATGACAGAACATGACAGTACGGCATGTTTGAGGTAGCAAATTGCATCCTTCTCTGAAAGGACGTTTCCAATTCTGTGGAAACCGGCTTTCTATAAAACACTGTTTTAAAAAACCGCTTTAGGAAAGCTAGGGTATATATATATTATATAGTATATATTGTTTCTTTACACCTTTGACTTGAAGACTGGTTGGAATCTTTGACCTCGACCCAATGTGAACTCATGTCAACTCCACGACGCATCGAGGGGTCTAAAGTGGTCTAAAGGTCGCTAGGGTGGAAGATTGGAAGATCACCACCTTCAATGCTCTCAGCCACCCCAACCTGTGTGGGTCATAGAACCCATGTGTGGGCTATCCAAAGAACCCTCAGAACTAACTGAACACAATGGCCTTTGGAAGTGGATGTACATGGCCAAATGGGAAGAGATATCTTCCTCGACCAAGAGGTGGCTACCAGGAGCAAGGACGTTATTAGGGGCCGTTATTAGGGGCTCCTGGCCGTACTACTAGGAGCAAGAAGCTACAAGGAGCGATCGGACGCTATTAGGGACTGCACTTCGATGTGGCTTCGTCGGAGTGAACCTCCGGTGCTGGAAAAGCGCAGCGGTGCTCTTGACGAACACCTAGGCGGTGCTCTACGTCATCGCTGGATTTATGACGATCTCCATTGGTCAGGATCCCATCACGCAGCAGATTGGATTGGATCGTGGCTTGCCATGTTTGCTGAAGAACACGGCAGGAAGAAAAATGACACATATGGCTGTGGCCGGTCCAAAACCGCTATAATTGGTGAAGACGTTTGATTTCCCTTGGTTCTTTCATCGAACAGTTCAAGTTTAGGATCAGCAACACCAATGCAAAAACTATTACTGTAACTATAAGTAACATGTTCTCTTAATACTGCAATCGATTGTTTTTGTTGCACGCATTATCTTTAATGAATATGTAGTAGTTAATATTCTATAACTCAGCACCTGCAAGATAGTTTTTTCGTTGGGCCAAATAAATGCGAGCATTTGGGCCGGTTGGTGGTTCAGTGGCTGGAGGCAGTCTCGTTTGCAAGTCCATGGAATATGCTCCGTCATGTTCTTTTGCGTCGCTTTGCCATGAGAAAACCACACCATCAAGTCCGTGGCTCCGCCAGCATGATCCTTGGTTTTCAGCGGTTTTCAGGCTATTTTGACACGATCCCTGCCACCATGTTCACAGCCTTTCGCTGCTTCAACGGTGAATGTGCGGCATAGCGGCACTAGATCACCCGGAATGTTGGACTGATGACTGCTTTGTGGAAGGGGCAGGTAGCAGGCACAAAGATGGATAGCAAGAGGTGAAGCACCCGTCAGTTTGCAAATCCCACTTGACTAGCCCACAACAGTGTCACCTGGCGAGTTTCGTGTCACCTGTGACTCCTCCCCACTCGCCGAAGCCTGGCTGTGACCCCGCCCAGGTCACTGAGCATGGCCATGCGATTCCATTCATGTTGTCCGAGAGATTTGGCCTACCCTTCCAGCTGGCCTATGTGGCCAGTTACATGTTGGTGACCATGGGACGCTCGGCGAAACTCTCGACCCACCCAGGTCACGGGCGAGCAAAACGGCTCGGTCGATCGGGCGAAGGACCATGGCCGGAACGTCCCGGATCAAAGAAACGAAGAAACCTCGAGCAACTACTAGGTTTCTCTCAACTGCACCAAGGCATACCAAGGCAACAACATTACCACAACATTGGTAAGGGTCTAGTAACAACCACAACCCAACCACAGCAAGCACAACAACCACAATCAATATCAACCATTATGTCCGAGTGTGCAATACCCTCAATCCACAGCAAGCAACCAACAATCAACCACATTCACAACAACACAGCAATTATCAGCGAATGCGGTAACGATAACAATCACGATAATGAGGAAGTTAAGCTCTATGGTTGGGTTGCATAGTTTTCCTTAAGCTTTGTGCCCGAGGAATTTTCAATGTGATTTTGGCAGTCTATGCGCCTTGTTCTGCACTTTGGTTGGCCAATAACACAGTGAGTCCCTGGATTGTACATTTTCGCAGCCGCACTTGGCATGCAGTGGCATTGAAGAGGCAAGCACTCCAATGTCAGGAGCTTCTTGGAAGGGTTCCTCCAAAAGATTTCAGGCTTCTTGAAAGCTGTCGAGCTCATACTGCTTAGAATGCATCCCTTTAGAGTTTGGGTTCGGCCGTGAGGCTATTTGCGCCCCCCTGCACAGCCAAAAGAAAGTGAAGAAGGTTTTAAACCTTGAGACTCCACCTGGCATGTTGTGTAATTTATCGACGTTTTTTTTTACACTTGGGAGTTCTTTCAGCAGTTGGGCAACAGTCGCACAAGCAGAATCACGTCAGCAGGGTGCATGATGCATTACAGTAAGATATTTTTGTTAGGAGCTTTTCAAATGCAATAAAGAATCCACGATCATTCGCAACCTGTAACTATTATTGTGATCATACATTCAAGAGCGACACCTATTGGAGTATCACACTCCTTTGCCTTTGGCGTTTTTTATGCGATGGAAAACCACTGCAGGTTGATATCACGATGAGAGCGGCCAAGGAGAATGATGTGCAAACAGCCGAAGTCCCCTAGATGCAAAAAGCTGAGCGGCTAGGGTAGCCAATGAAATGATGAAATTGCTCCATGATGATCACTGGTGCTTATTGCCATGCAAATGCTGCCAAGCTTATATAGACTAAAATATGGAACTAGCAGATTGAAGTTCAAGCCTCCATGATACAACCGCATGGGGAGGAAGCTGCGGCCGAAATCTCAAACAGGCCGCGTTGAACCACAACGGGACCATATTCGGGTCCACCCAACGACGACGATCTGAGCCACTGAGGCCTACTCACGGGAATCCATCCGAATCGCTCGCACCACGCGTGAGCTTCTCAAACGTTTTGTGGCGGCGTACCACGCATTCATCGACATGGCCCCTGGGCGTCCATGGTGTGTTGAGCTGGTCCAAGGCCCAGCTCAGAACAAGGGAGTTATGAAACTCAGATCGGAGTAGATTGGTACTTTGTTTCAGTGTAGCACTGAAAGCAAGAAGGAAAGAGCGCGAGAGAAGGGGAGGCTCAAGATGATTCCAGCAGAGGTATCGCTGAGGGCCGTTCCGGCCATGAAGGCCATTCCTGTGCTTGACACTTGATGGGCTCCTAAAGGCATGTGAGTTGTGCTTTTTTCCTGGAACACGGCGCTACATACATGTTAGGGGGAACTCTTTTCATGGTTGCGAAAGCATTTCTTCACGTGTTCATCATGTGCAAAGGCTTGCGTAGCCATTTCGCGTAGAATCTATATAATGTGTTTCTTTGCGAAGGCGTTTGCGAAGGCTGTGTTTTTCATACATGTACGTTGTAGTAGAATGAAGCTAACATAAAACCCTGCGAAGCCTTTCGCGAAAGCACCTCTTACATACAACATCGTACAGCACCTTCGCATAGGCAAATTCGCTTGGGGAGAGAGATTGTCGAAAGCTTCGCGAAGGCTTCCACATTGTGGGAAGCCCACGATCGGACGCCCATGACACTGTTTCTCAAACGTAATCTATAGTGTGTATAGATCCATCGCCCTGGGAAGGGTTATAGCATTGAGATTCTAACTTTTTGCCCACTGATAAATCATTCATCTCAACCACAGCCAAAAGTTGAAGCACTTCCATCATGCGTCTCTCCGATTCCTCCAAACTTCCCTTCGCTTGGATTTGTGCCGGGTTTTTGATTTCATTTGGGGGAGACTGACTGAGGAAGAGAATGGGACGCCTGCTCACAAGGGCAGTCTCCGGAAATTGCCTTCGGCGGCCTTGCTGACCGAAGATCTCATGACCGACATCAACATCAGCAAGGCAAGACGATACGAGATGACATTTACGACCCTTCATGAAGCGGTGGTGTAAAGACATGTGCAAATCACCACTATAGTGATACCGAGCCAATGAATCATGGGAACAGGTGCAGACCTTTGGAAGGTCAACCCATGCTGACAGCGACTGGAGTGAAAATCCGTGTTCGCAGTTGGGATGCTGAGGATGGACCTTGGCAGTTGCTTCTGGAACATCCCATCAACAATAACTCCCTGATTTTGTCAAACATTGAGTGTGCCGCACTGCCTTGTCAGCCATCCCGAGAAGAAAGAAGCAAGCAGCCAACCACCCACCGATCGTTTCACTGAACGGCGACGGACCACTGTTGCTCGGACATTGACACGTGGCAAGGAGCTTTTCTTGCTGGTCATTCAGGACAAGAAGATCCAACGGCTAATGGATGAACTGGACCTACCACCCGACCGTGCCAATTTGCCACATGACTGATGTGGTGGTGTTGATCTTTCTTTCCTGAAAATTAGACACTCCAATGGCTCATAAGCAATCGCCAGATTTGTTTTGCATGTTGACTTGGGATTGTTCGACTCCCAGGGCTTCTGACCATTTCTGATCCACGATGTCTAAAGTCTCAAGATGCTAATATAAGCAAATTGAGACTTGGCTTGGAAGTGGCGACTATTGCATACTCCAGTGACCTTTTGATCCCCTGGTGGTTTGGGAGCTGACATCCCTTAGGCCCACTCCAAAGAGGTCGGGACGGTGGCTAGTGACCGTCCCAGGAGTCATGTTGGTTCAATGTATTTGTATGTATTTGTAGTTGTACTGACAAGGATACAAGGATATTTGTATATGTTTGGTTGAATGTATTGTTAGTATGTTTTTTTCTGATTGGTTCATATGTTGTTTTTTCAATCAGGATGTTTGATGTCCAGTTGTTTTCCAGGCTTGCCTAGCCGGCCCTTACCCCGCCCTCACTATCCCTCACCACCCTTTTCTTCGACATGCCAAGCCTTGGCGAGTCCCCTCCATGCATCACTGCAAGGGCTTCCAGATGTAAATTTAGGGTGTTTTTGGTTTTTGATTGCCACGGGACTCCATACAAATCAGGAGATCCGTACTTCCAACAAAACACCACTGGAGGACAGCCCATGAACTGCAGACCCAGCTAGCAGCGCTTGCAGATAGCCGCTAGCCAGCTTTGGGGTTGTGCACTGCCCTTCACACAGATCGGCTTGAGTAGATGAACGTTTCGGAGGATGCCTGAGGATTCTAAGCTGCCATTTCTGGAGGTGCCTTTATGCCAAAAAAAGTTTTCTCATGAGGCCGGATTCAGTGTTCTCTTTGTGAGTGCTGTATCACCACCACACCGGTTGGCTCGCTGATCGCAGCTCCGGCGCTGCTCGTCACCGGCTTCAGGTTTGAAGTCATCGTGTCTCGGGTCGCAGGAAGCTGCGAAGCCAAGAAGCGACGGTGTCGGGCGACCCCCCCTTTTGAAGAACCAAAAGATTGGCTGCGAAACATATTGGATGTCAGGAGCGAGTTCAAATTGGCACAGATAGTCAGATAGTGATAGTGTAATTTTGCCTCATGTGCACATTCCAAATGCCAGTAAATGAGTGGCAGGGAGAGGGATGCATTAGGTGGCTGCATATGTTCTAGGTTGGCGGTGAGACTTGTTCAGTTTTGCTTGTAATTCTCGGGCTCACAAGATTTGAGACGACTTGAGACATCTTGAGACAATTTGTTTATATGCGTGTTTTATATTTAAGTCTAACCGCACCTCTGAATGGCATTGAGTTGCTACCTTATCATGTGTTCTTCATCAAACTGAAATGGCACCTCGCCTTACCTAGTCTTGCTTCTAACGTCAGTGACAGAAGATGAAGGGGGTGTTGTGGAAGTTCTACATGTAGAGGTGTTCATTTGCTTGACATCTAACTCAACCTCCTCCAGATGAAACGCCACAAACCAATCCCTGCAAGCATAAACAGGCTGACGAAGGCAAAGGCCCGGAATCAGGAATGGCTGAATAGCTTTTCTATAGTAGTGGATCGTCAATCTTGCCCCGCATCCAATGCCAGTAACATCAAAAACACAACACTTATAATGTTTGGTTGATATCGGGTCGTCGTTCGCCAAGTTTTGACATGCGCCGATGCGCTGGTCCTTTTGCGGGGATGCATATGTCCATACAGATCGAGTTCCGATTCTTGGATTTCGGTGCTCACCTTGACCCCAAAAGCGTGGACCATGAGGCAAGCGCCCATGGCGCGCGTTCGAGCCAAACGCATCCTACACAACCTAGGATGCTGATGGTAGTGGGACCTTGGAAATGGCCGAGCTCTTACATGGCTTGCTGAAGATACGCGGCCACTGGCTCGCAGGATTTCGGACAGGTTGGATGGTGCGACTGTGACACAAGAGGTGGGCAGAATCTATATCTTGCTGATGAGCCTAAAGTCTTGTTGGAGCGATTTAAATTACCTCCAAGGCCCTAAAGCAATTACTGTAAACACCCGGCTTTTGCCCAGGAAAAGTCGTGCCCACCTCCGTGCTTCATGAAACACAGCTTTCCCTCGCCGGTCGACGGGGGCAGGCGGGATGGAGTGGACAACTAAGGTCGCTTGTGTTTGTGGGGCCACCACCTCCGGGGTCCACCTCAGACATGGAAATCAGATGAAGCCATTGAGCCAGTGACTCTCCTCCACAGCCAGAGCTGTATAATGTCAACACCGAATTAATAAACGGCGCCCCCCCAAGGTCAACAAGGTCAATAAGGTTTGAGATTGGAGGTATATGGAGACCACATCCCCTTATATAAAGGTTATGACCTTGTTGATATGATTCTGTGTGAACACTGAGGCCTGTGAGAGGGGTACCCTTTGTGAGCTAGAAAATGTTGTTAGAGTTTTGACGGAGTGTTGAACAAATTTTGCTAGAGAGGTTTTTAGGGATTGTGGAACAATGGATGCTGACCAGAAGGTATTGGATGCTGGCCTTATGGTAAATAAACATACTGTAATTATGATATATTATAATAGTAAGCAATGTGTTTTTTTTGTTGGCAGGGGCAGCTGGGCTTGATTAATAGGGGGAGGTTTCTGGTAGGGATACTAAACTATTAGGGTGATGTACATGTGGAATTCAGGCTTTAATTTTGTTTAGTATTGGGGGCTTGAGCTGGGCTTGATTAATAGGGGGTGGTTGCTTAATCCTGTTTTAATATGGGTTTGCCGGAGCCTTAGTAGCTCCAAGTCTTTGACGATCGCGTTTGCCTGCTGCTGCGATCTCGAACTGGACGCGGACCGTTTGGATGGCTTAGGTGAAGTGAACAAGAGTGACACCGTGGCGTGACTTGGTCCCAAAGGTCTCTCTTTGGAGTCGGAGTTGATCTCGGATTGATGGATTCAATAATCCGACGTTTATGGGAGCCAGTGTAGTTGCAAAAAGGAAGGCAAACATGTTGGGAGCCAAGCATGGCCAGTTGACCGATTTTGTGGACTTGTTGTTGTTGTGGCTGTGGTTGTGGTTGATGTTGTTGGTTGTTGATGGTTGTGGGTTGTGGGTTGTTGTTGTTGTTGTGGTGGTGGTGGTGGTGGTGGTTGTTGCTGCTTTTGTTTTAAAGACCATATTAGATCCAGCTCCTTTGCCTTGCAGACGCTTGTGGTTCCTGTTTTTGCGGTTTGGGTTGGTTTCTGGTGTGGCGACCTGCACAGGTCCTACTTGGCCACCAAAGCGGTGCAGAATATGGTGAGCGAATTGAAGGAGGTGCAGATGAGACAGTGCGTTGACTTGCTTTAACTTGGGGTCGATGGCTCACTGAGAGGCATGGGTCAATAATAAACAAGGCCCAAATTTCCACGGGGAGCCATGTTTTATAATTTGTTTCTTTCCTAGGAGGTTTGAGAGGCTACAGTCTTGGACCCAAAGCCATATTGCTGAGCTGACGACCCTGAGGAATTCAAAACGACCAAAGACCGCTTCCATTTGACCATTTGACCGCCCGATCGAAGCAAGAACTAGAACTCGACCATACTTGGCTGTCCAGGAGACGACCAGGACCGTCAAGGAGATGAAAGCTAAGCTCTTTCAGCAGATGATGGGCTTGGAAAACAAGTTGGATGCCATGGAGGTCACCCTCAACCGATCCGACACCTCCTACATTGGCAGCAGCATCAACAAGTCCATTTCCTTTCCCAGTGCCGTGAGGTGCGAAGGGTGCGAAGCAAGCCGGTTTCGAATGCGGAGGCTGTGTGGGCCGTGTGCTGTAGCCAATGAAGTCCTCACAAGTCATCTAAGACTCTATTTCGAGTCGTCCTCCTTCATGGGCTTAACATGGTTTAACAAACGAAGACACCTCTCACAACTCCATTAATTAGATCCTAGCAAAAGGAACACCACTAGACGACAAGTGGCCCGAAAGCATTTTTCATCACGTAGGAAGTCAGAGTGTGAGTTTTCTGTTCTGTTAAGTGTTCGGTGTGAAGTGTTAAGTCGAGTGAGTTGAGGCAGTGTGTGGGTCTCTGTGTGTGTGTATCTATGTCTGTGTGTGTATGGGTCTCTGTGACTGTGTGTTAACACCTGTTCCTAAGGTTTGTGCCTAGTCGGTTTCTAGAGGGCTGGTTGCTCTTGGCCTTGCTACTAGGAACTAGAGGTTTCTAGAGCCCCAGAGCTCGCCACTACTTGAGCACGAAGAGGCAGGGATGCGGAAAAAGGCAGGGGCGTACGGCTCGTCATACCCACCCACCGTACGCAACGAAGCTACGGTATGACGAGGGAGGGGTGGACTGATCATCCACCTGTACCTGCTTAACTTTTAAGCTTTGCTGGAGCAGTCTTGCATAAACATTGTTCAACAATACAATTGCGCCGACTCTTTCACCTTTCCGTTCCATCGCCATTTTCTCCTGGGAATTGAGTTAACTGAAAACCAATGTCAGAGTGTGTGTGTGTGTGTCAACCTCTCAAGAGAGCCGGGTGGTCGGGAGACATGACTCAGCTGCAGGGGCGCCAGAGCAGCCGCGAGAGATGACTCATCCGCGTACTAAAGTTGTACTACAAAGTCGCCAGTTCTCATCTTCCAGCTCCCCAGATACTCCGCGTGCTAAAGTTGTACTACAAAGTCGCCAGTTCCCAGCTTCCAGCTCCACAGATTGCTCTGCGTACTAAAGTTGTACTACAAAGTCGCCAATTCTCATCTTCCAGCTCCCCAGATACTCCGCGTACTAAAGTTGTACTAGAAAGTCGCCAGTTCTCATCTTCCAGCTCTCCAGATACTCCGCGTACTAAAGTTGTACTACTCTCGCCTGGAATTCGCGCACTCGACACGCACGATCTCCGCAGAGGGTTGCGCGGGAACAGGTCAAATCGCACTCTCGCCTGCATTTCGCGCACTCGACACGCACGATCTCCGCAGAGGGTTGCGCGGGCACAGACCCAATCGCACTCTCGCCTGCAGTTCGCGCACTCGACACGCACGATCTCCGCAGAGGGTTGCATTTTCGGTTGACGCTGTTAGTCCCACCCTCCGCCTTTAAGAGAGAATTTATAAAGTGGGGAAATGTTTTCATTTTGCACTTGCATCCTTTCACGTGGATACTTGCCGTTGGATGCTTTCACTCTTCCACTTACACTGGGGTACGTATAAAAGTGTAAGTGTTCATGTTCATGTTCAAGTGTAGGTGTGAAAGCGTCAGCGTTCAAGTGTACGTGTCGAAGTGTCAGTGTTCAAGTGCAAGTGTGGAAGTGTCAGTGTGTGAGTGTGAGTGTAGAAGTGTCAGTGCTCAAGAGATTTTCCGGAAGAACCCTTCGCAATGCTTTCGGGAAATAGATCCTAGCAAAAGGAACACCAAAATCCATGCTGGCGGCCAGTTGGAGGGTCCCATGGTTCGGGATCTTCAAAGCCACTATGGGACCAGTGTAATATTTATTTTATTGCTATCCTGGCTATCAAGCTTGCTGCTTAGCAGGGAACGGAGCACGAGGAGCACCCCGAGCATGTATCGAGAGTCTTGGCAAGCGAACGGTTTGGTTTCACCATATTTCACCTCCCCAGCTCCCAATGCAGGCGCCGTCCCACACGTTAGAGGCGCCTGACTGCATGGCCTTGGAGCCATCGACTGGCTGGGAATTACATCGGACTAGAATGGGATACTGTTTTTCGATTTGAAGAGGGACAGTTGGTGTTCTTGGAGCGTTCTTGGATTCCTAATAGATTGAAGACCACACCGTGGACTGGTCCACAATCAATTCGTGTGACTATTACTTGAGCCAAGGTGTTGGATACATAGAGGGGCCATCAATCGACATTTGGGCCAAGAGCGCGCAAAAACGCCCGGCCGAGGCGCTAGGTCTTTGGGTTTGCAACTCTAAGTAGCTGAGATTTAGATGCCAGCCAGCCTGTGCTGAAGCTGACTTTGTGAAGCTCTTGGTTGCAAAATGTTCTCCCTGATTATTAGGCCACGGCTTGCTATGTTTTACCGCAAATCCGGCAAATAGGACGGCCTGTACAATGGGGAAAGAATTGCATATTACAAAATAAATGCGAGTGTCTACCAACCATCCTGAATTCTTAAACTTAGTGTTTCTTGACAGCGAGGTCTAAACTTACTTTTGCATTGGAACCCTGAATCGAATGGCTTGTATAGAGGGAAATCATCTCCTACCTGTCAACGATACTGCTCAGTTCATTCTTTTCACCGGCTAGTACCACAAAATGCAACAATAAGACAGGCCCAACCGCCCAACCATGACATCATTCCTTTGAAAAAAGTGCACCGGTGTTTGGAATGTTTCACCTCCGAAAGCAAACATGTGGTGCCCAATTCGGTGTTTCTTTTGGACCGACGCGGCCACCGGACCCGGACCGACGCGGTGGCCCGGTCCTGAGGAACCCCACAACCATCACACGAAGCCGCTGGGGGACATGACCCCCTCCGCAGCTTGGAGCAGAACCGTCTCAGCGATCAGGGCTAAATCGAGCGTCTCCAAGGGTGATGTTGTTCTTGCGGCTTGGATAGTGAATCAAGCTGCTGGCTACAGGGTCCTTGATTCAGAATGATAATGTCAATAAACACCACTATACCATTCACATCCACTGCTACATGTTGCTACCCTTGCGTTCTCATCGAATCCGCCGAAGCCCCACGCGCCATCCATGGAAGACGCGAGGTTCAACCTGGCATACTTGGGGACCTCGATGCGGAAGCGACCATGGATATGGACCCGTTGGACGAAGCGAGTAATGAATAGCGCCGTGTGGCGCCGTGTGTGCTTTTTTGTGCAAGGCTTTTAGCCGTCCGATGGAGGGCATCGTCCCGAAAACAGATGGACAGAGAATGACAGATCGAAACAAATGTCCAGAGTAAGACTGGATTCCAATGAGTAGACCATGTATTCATTTTGTTGTAAGTCAATATCAATATTTGTGAATAGAAAATCAAAAGCAACACATGTTGAAACCTGCTTCCCTGGAACATACCTGGACTTCCCATATATATATAATATATCCTAGGGATCCAAACACCTTCTCAGAAGGTTATTGGAGACACTGTTATGTAGGTTTCAAGGGTCCAAGTCCCTTCTGAGAAGGTGCTTGGATCCCTGGGATACAGAAAAGTTATTGATCTTCAGGAAAATGATGCAACCAGGCGAGTGGCAGTTGGCTTTATGTACATGACATGACAGTTTCCAAAGATGAGGGCAGCCAAGTTTCGATTGGGTGGGTCGGTTGAGGGCTCAGATCAACATGTTTTCATTTGTTTTTGAAAACGTGTGGTCTATGGTGGTTTGCTTTCCCCTTTGGGTTCCAAGGACGGCCAAACCAAACTATGTAACTATTTCATGTATATATAAATATGTGTTGACTCATTATCCATTGTGTTCGATTTCATATGATTTCATTGAGCTTTGGTTTTAGAACAGGACCACCTTGCGCATTATTTTTATTAGCGCGCATGCCTGTAGAGCACGCACTCCACTTTTGATCCAGACGTTTTAGCAACCTGTCCCGCATTCCTATCAGTGGCAGCAGGTTGACAAGCGAAGTGGTTGTTTGCGTGCCGATTGCTTGGGTGATGTTTGAAACCAGCACCACATTAAGCTGAAACCTTCGTTCACATGCTCATGTCTTAAAGAAGGAAGGATGAGGGGATCTGTGCAGCCAATGAGCCTCATGGGTCTTCCTTGTTGTCACTAAATGATGTGTTTTGGGTTTTGTGTAGCGTGTGCTTCATTGTCAGATCGTCTTCAAGCTAGAACGGCCTGAAACACGTTTGTGAAACGGACAGAGCTGGGACCTGTTGGGCCTTGCACCAGTTTAAAAGTTTAAAACATTTCTGACGTGCACGTGTATCAAAATGGCGCCATTGGATGAGAGTTGAAACATGACCTCAACCACTCGGGGTGAGGATCCAGGTCGAAATTGCATGCTAAACATGCAAATAATTCCATTGATTTATGATTTTTGCTCGTGGCCTCAGCATTGGTGCTGCCAAACATGATCCTCACCCAGTGTCGCTCCACTCGAATGAGTCAAGCAAATGCCGCGCCAAAGAAAAACAAATTTTCAGCCTCTTGCACCTGTCGCGGCAAACTGCTTGCTGAGATTTGCTGAGCCTTGTTGTTTGCAGAGTTTGCAGCTATTCGATAGACCTATAGGAATTGCTAGGGCCGATTTACAACTAACTATTTGCTTCTTATTTGCTCTTTTACCGACCCACCCACGATGTCACAAACCAGATGCCTCTAGCAAACGTCGCTCACCTGCCGGAAGATTGATAAATAATTACTCATCTTGCACGCATCAAGGCTCGTGCTCGTCCTGATATCGTGACATCACCCCAGTGCATTTTCCCTTTTTCTCACCAACTCCAAGAACAGGAGAGTTATATAAAATTGAAGGGTAGGAGGCCATTGCTAGTAGGTTGGAGGCCATAGCTAGTAGGCTGGAGGTCATCTCTAGTAGGTTTGATATTGAAGGGAACGGAAGGCCAGTTCTGCGGGAGATGGGCTTTAGCAGCCTGGAAGTGCACTTTGGCAGGGTACAAGGGTTTCAATTCTGGACCACTCGATAGGGACCAAACTTGCTGCGGTAATTAGAGGTTGTTTTCTATTGCCAGATTTGCAGTTTGGTAGTCATTCTTTGCTTTTGTTTGGTAGTCTGGGGTGCTGCACAAGCACCTGGCGGCACTCTTGTCCGGGGTGCTATAGATTTGTTGATTTGCTCAGCTTGCAGCCATTTGCCTCGACGACCCCAGCTGCCCAAGTCGTCACAATAGCATCTTGCTGTTGCAATGAAACTGCCACCAACAGAAGATTGCGAATCGAGATGCCACATGTTTAGACGTGTAGAGCCGGACATTCCGAGGTTGCGTTTGTGGAATTCGCTCCATCCACGGCCGAAGACCTCAGGAGTTCTTTTTGATGGCACAAACCATCAATGTGTATGTCAGGTCATCCTGCATGTCCCTTTTTATGTGCTGTTGATCTATTACTCACATCCAAGACGCCCTTTTGAAGGATCCTTTGATGTTCTCGATTGAATTGAAACAAGATCGAACCAGAGAAAAAATGACCAGTTTTTGCTGTTTAGTTTTGTTTTAACCCTCCTTAAAACTCATTGGGCACCTGGGTCCACCTGAGTTTCACCAGGCTGCTTGCAGCCTGCAATTTCGGAATAGGAATCAAATCAGATCAGGTTGCGAGACCGATGTGCTAGGGCGGCCGCGGCCTGGAGCCGAGAATCCAAGAGAGAGGGAAGAACGGCCAATTGTAAGGACTCACCCGGCGACCAGCCTCAGCCAATCTCCCAATTGTCATGCTCTTTGAGAACCAGGACGTTGGCAGGACGCTTCTACCAATTCATGTACTGGCACAATGTTTAGTGAAAGATGGCTGCCTGTGTGGCGCTAGTTGTGTAATTTTGCCCCACGCAAAGGGCTCGCAACAGATGTCAGCACCTGCTGCAAGCGATTCAGAAAAGCGTGCGTGCCAGTCCGGGGAGGGAATCGATTTGGGACGAGCGCAAAGCTTCTTTTCAAGTTACCATAGGGCCATAGGACGGGCGTCGTGGCATTCGTTTCATGACGTCGTTTCAGCCCCCTCACCTGCTGGGACGTGCACAACTTCGCATTTCGACATGCTCTTTCGGTCAACATCTCTTGCATAGTGTCTCATTCAATGAGGAAGTCCATTGAGAATGAAGTTGCACTTTTCCGGAGAAGGCTGCTAGGAGACCATATATATGATTATAA
The DNA here is from genome assembly GCA_963970005.1 of Durusdinium trenchii. Taxonomy (NCBI): domain Eukaryota; class Dinophyceae; order Suessiales; family Symbiodiniaceae; genus Durusdinium; species Durusdinium trenchii. The sequence goes on from CAXAMN010020335.1 coordinate 741,344, forward strand.
ATTCTGAGATGTATGTATTTTCGCCCCCGTAAATTAAGATGCACCTCATGAATGCATGTTCCGCAGTGATCGTGGTTCTGAGCTTGGCCCCGGTGCATGTCCTGCACTAGGTGTGGTTGCTTCCCACGGTCAGAGAACGCTCTTTGCTTGTGCTGCCGGACCATCGGCCGACTTCGGGAGTTGGTAGAGGCTCCGCTTCTTTGCAGGGACCAGGCACCTGCAGCTACTGGATTTGGCGGAGCTTGCAGCTCCGAGGTTGGCTGCTGAGCGTGCGGCGGCAAATCCGCCTGGATTCAACTCGGATCCCCTTTCTTCGAGGCCGCCGGTTGTTGCACCTCCTGTTGAGCCAATTGCACCAGAAGCGGGACGCCGGAGTGCTCCTGAGGTCGGCGCAGTCAAGCGTGAGGGTGACATTGAGGAGAGCAAAGAGCCGCTAGCCGAGGTTCACGAGACCATCCAAGACGACGCACCAGCCCCCGTCGAGGAGGACAAGAAGGCAGGCATTGAGGAGAAGACAGCTCCTAACCGTAATCCGGGAGCAGAAAAGAAGAAGAGGAAGAGGCACCGGTCTTCAAAGAAGGCAGGTCAGGAAGAGAAGAAGCCTAAGCGAAAGAGGAAGGCAAAGCGTGAGGAGACAAAGGGTGTTGAGGAGCAGGAGTCCACTCAGAAGGAGGTTGCACAGGTCGAGAAGGAGCCCGATTGGTCGGGACTTGTTGAATCAGACCCAAGCTTCCTTGGACTTGCACCCATTCCCAAGGGAAGCGTCGCATCCCACTTCTCCCGGCTACCGCCACCTCCACCGGCACCAGTCCGATCAGGACCTGTGGAGCCCAGTTATCCTCCCCCGCACCAAGCGAGTGCAGTCCGGCCGAGGAGCCCTTCGAGGAGCCCATCCTGGACACTCCAACGACGCCCTAGGGGCACCAAGGGAGTCAAGCACCGTGAGCGAGGGTACAATTGGAGACGGTACTAAACAGAATGCCGCCCAAAGCAAAACCAAAGCCGAAGGCCCGTGTGAAGGCCAAAGCAAAACCCAAGGCTGCAGTCAGACGAATCCCACGACGAGGTGTTCTACGACGACCAGCAGTTGTTCCTCCGGTGGGTGTGGCTCCTGGGGATCGGGAGGCCTGGACGGATGGTGGACTTGCTTCATTGAGGGATGTTCCGCTCGAGCAGCTGGGCCGCGGTGTGAAGGTGATAGTGGTAGAGGGATCCTACTTCACAGCACCTTGTCAAGCAGCGGGGGTTGTGGACAGGGTCGAGATCGATTCCGGTCAAGTTCACCTTCACACCAACCTCTCGGGTACGAACAACGAGAACCTTCTCAAGTACGCCTCGGGGAAGCCCCGGGGGTTGGTCAGGATACATCGGTGCGATGCGCACTGTACAGGAGACCGAGTTGCCGAGGACTTGATCCATTGCGTGAAAGCCCGCCTGAGGAAGTCCGACGACTTGGAAGAGGGCTGGATCGACAATCTCGTCATAGTCGAGCCAGTCGACGACGATCTCAAGGACCTACTACGTGCCCGGGGAGAAGACCTACCAGCCGGCCGAGGAGCACCAGCAGTCGAGGCACGGGAGCGGGCCCGCTCCTTGGGAAAGAAGGACAAGAAGAAGAAGAAGAAGAAGGACAAGAAAAGTCGAAAGCGCAAGAAGGGCGACCTCAGCTCCGGGGACAAGAAGTCCAAGGAGAAGAAGGTTGTGAGAGCCAAGAAGGAGGACATTGCATCAGGGACTTCGTCTTCGGCTTCAAGCACGGTCGACCTGAGTGGGCGGAAGCCACGTTCGGCGTCCATCAAGCCTCTCAAGGCAGGCCTCGACCCGAAGGAGAAAGTCCGAAAGAAGGTTGCAAAGAGAGCTCGGCGCAAGGGCCGCAAGGCCAAGGACACCAAGTCGGGGTCCTCAGAGGAGAACTCATCGAGCGCTTCAAGCAGTCACGATGGGGAAGCTCTGGATTCAACCCTCTTCGACCCGGACACCAGGCTACAGAAGATCGCCGAGTTCGCTCCGGGAGCTTTGGCTGCTCAAGCCTTACAGGCCATGAGATCAGGGCTCCTCCAGTCGATTGGGTCGGTCGATCGCCCGGGAGCATTGGCTCCTGTTGGCTTGGCGTACTTCCGGCAGCAGCTCATTCGCCGGTCTACAGGTCCAGTACAACGGGAACTTGTGAACCTATGCACAGCGCTGGATTGGTTGATCAGGGGATCCCCTGTACGGGCCGCCGATGTGATCGCCCAGAGGATCAAGTCGATCGAGAGCAGCCTCAGCGGTTCTCACTGGTCAGTCTCCCAGAGGCTAGAGGTTTGTCCGCAGGGCACTATGAGCCTTGCAGCAAAGGAGGAGCTTTCCTCAGCCCAGCGGGCTGCGGCCGACGAAGCAAAAGTGACTTATCTGGCAGGCCTGCCGGATGGCCGGCGCTCCAAGGGCAAGGGCAAGGAGAAAGACAAGGGGCAGCCAGTTCGCAAGGAGTTCGACAAGGGCAAGGGCCGCACCTCAGGGAAAGGAGACAGCAGGAAGCAGAAGGAAGAGCAGGCAGCGAAATAGCAGCCATCAATGCAGGCCCATTTCAGGGGCTTGGGACTATGAAGCCGGACCCGTCGGGACCTCGTGGCACTCTTGATGAAAGGCCGCTGATGGAGACGGGTGTGGCTAGCTTGGGAGTTTGTGACCCGCCTCGCCGTGATGGCAAGGTGGATGAGGCGGCTACGTCAGCCGTCGCCAGGAGCTATGATTTTCCGCCAGCTCCTCCGCCCTTTGATCTAGCGGGGGGAGCTCTTCAAGATTTGGACACTTGCCGACCGAGACTGAAAAATTCGTTTGAGCCTGGATCTTGATGGGACGCCGGTCGATCGAATCGGGGCAATCGTTCTTCAGAAACTCATGGAAGTTGCACCACTTCGCAGCAAGACCTTTGGTAGGGGAAAGGCCGCCTTCTTTCCTTTGCCTACTTCCATGGGGGTGTTGAAGAACTTGTGGCCTGACATTCATGAGTTGACGTTGAATTGGGTTGTTTGTGTTACGGTTGGTTTGAATTCGTTTTGGGGCGAACAGGTGCTTTCAGAGGAGGACGTTGCACCGGGACAGAGTGCGTGCTTGGACATGATTCGGCAAGAGGTTGAACGGTTCTGTCAACTTAAAGTTCAAACTGTGGGGGTTGACTGGCAGGCATTCTTCTCTATCAAGGGCATCGACTACAAGGGAGACGAGGTCAGAGTGGCTCGGTGGATTCGTTGGGAGAATGTGTCCCCCGCGTTGCCCAAAGAGATAGGTCGTGTCCCACTTCACGAAGTTTGCACCCAGGGTTGCCGTGAGTATGTTCTGTCCTTTGACTCCTTTCTGAAGCCGCGTGAAAAGTGGGGAAGTACAAAGGGCCCTCGGGTGATGGTAGAGGACGGAGCTTGGGGTGAGCTCTGCACGGGGTTGGTGTCGGCTGGAGTGTGTTGTTTCCTTGAAGAGGATCAGGTGTTCAACACGGGGAGCGGACCGCTCCCAAACAGGCCGTTTCCGGACGGGACAGAGATCTGTCGCCTGATTATGAATCTGGTGCCACTCAATAACATCTGTCAACCCCTTCGGGAGACATCGACACTCTTCCTTCTTGGAGCATGATGTCACCCTTTTTCCTCCAGCCCAACGAGAACCTCTTGATCTCCTCTGAAGATGTGAAGTGTTTCTTTTATACGATGGCAGTACCTAGGTGCTGGGTCAAGTTCCTGGCATTCAACAAGCTTGTCCCTGAAGACTGCCTTCCCGTGGACCTCAAAGGACGCAACATCTACTTGGCCTCACAGGTGTTGCCTATGGGCTTTCTGAACTCGGTGAGCCTTGCTCAAAACGTCCATCGGAACCTTGTCAAGTTGTCGTCCCAGGGTGCTCCTCATGTCAACACTCCGGAGTCAGAGCTGCGGAAGGATAGGCCCTTTACTGTGGCCAATCCCACGTGGCGGGTCTACCTCGACAACTACGACTTGCTGGAGAAGGTGCAGGCCACCGGCATGGTTGAGGTAGAGGGTTCGGTGCCGGCGGGAGTGCTGGCACTACGACATGAGTACGGGGTATGGCAGGTGCCTCGGAACGAGAAGAAGGCGGTTGAGCGCTCTGCGCATGCGGAACTGCAAGGTGCCACTGTGGATGGAGTGCGTGGGATTGCCTTCCCTAAGGAGTCAAAGCTCACTAAGTACCTCAGCCTCGCGCTGACTTTGTGTGGGCAGCAGATGGTGTCACAGCGTCAGGTCCAGGTGGTGTGTGGCGGCCTCGTCTATTTCTCGATGTTCAGGCGCCCTACGCTTGGCTCGCTCAATGCGGTCTGGAAGTTCATTGAATCCTTCAAGCCTGGTGGGGTCCAGTGGCGTCCACTGCCCGTTGATTGTCGCCTTGAGGTCCTGCGGTTCATTAGTTTTCTGCCCTTGATCCGGATGGATTTCAGGTTGCAGATGCATCCCATGGTAACGTGCAGTGATGCGTCAACGACAGGAGGAGGAGTTTGCCATTCTGAAGGACTCACACCGCTTGGGAGCCTAGCAGCACAGGGAGAGTTGCGGGGGCAGAAGCCATTGCCTCTGGTTGAGCACGGGGTACTCGTTATTGGGTTGTTCGATGGCATTGGTGCCATTAGGGTCGCAATGGATCTACAGGACGTTGAGGTTTTAGGATACATCTCGGTTGAGAAGAACCCTCAGGCCAGGCGAGTGGTAGAGGCACACTATCCTGGGGTGGTGCATGTTGAGGACGTGACGCACATCTCCGAGGAGTTGGTTCGAGAGTGGAGCCTACGCTTCTCTCAGTGCAGTTTGGTGGTGCTGGGAGCGGGGCCCCCTTGTCAGGGGGTCTCAGGACTCAACTTTGATCGGAAGGGCGCACTCCGAGATGAAAGGTCCTCCCTGTTCACCCACGTCTCTAGGGTGCGTGAGCTCATCCGCAGGTACTTCCCTTGGGCGCAGGTTCATTGCCTGATGGAGTCAGTCAGCTCGATGGATGCTACCGACCGGCGGATTATGTCTCATGACTTTGGCTCTGACCCAGTTCACATCGACGCAGGGGAAATATCGTGGTGTCATCGACCTCGGTTGTACTGGACTACATGGGATTTGTGCAAGGGCATTGGGGCAACGTGTGACCTCTCTGGTGAGGTCACTGTCTGGCATCTCGTGGCAGAGCAGCCGGTTGAGGAAGTTTTGGAGCCAGGGTGGACTAAGGCGGTGCTCAGCAAACCTTTCCCCACCTTTACAACAGCAAGACCTTCAGTGCAGCCTGGACGGAAGCCCGCAGGGATCGCGCATTGTTCCGAGGAGGAGTTGAGTCGTTGGCGTTGTGATCTTCATCGCTTCCCGCCGTACCAGTATCAGCAGGTCCACTCTGTTGTCAACAAGAAAGGCCAGTTGCGAGTTCCGTCGGTGGCTGAAAGGGAGGTAATGCTGGGGTTTCCCCTCCATTACACAGCCCCGTGTTGTGGCAAGTCCGAACGCAAGGGTGCTCATCACACTGATATTCGGCTCACTCTACTTGGGAATACTTGGAGCGTGCCTGTGGTGGCGTGGCTACTCAATCAGCTGCTCTCTAAGTTGGGCATCTCCCCAGAGTTGAGCCCCCAAGCCATTGTCTTGAAATGTCGTGCCGATGGCAGCACTGCGCTCCAGGGACGGCTGGTACGTATGCCGATTCGGAGCGTGCCTCCGACTTCCGGAAGTGAGGCGCAGCTTGCATTCAAGTTGGGCAACCTGATCAGCCTCAAGGGCGAGGACATCCTCATTTCGACTCCGAGTACGCAACTGGTTAAGTTCCATCGGTTGCGCGCGTCAGTACCTTCACGTTTGTGGCATTGGCGCATTGTCTCAGGGTGGAGGTGGACGAGAGGCCGAGAGCACATCAACTCGCTGGAGCTCAGGGCGATTCTCAACGCGGTTCGCTGGAGGGTTGAGCGTCAGCAACACCAAGGAGTGCGCATGCTGCATTTGACTGACTCACTGGTATGCCTACATGCCCTTACGCGTGGAAGGACCAGCTCTAAGAAGCTTCGGAGCTCTATGTCTCGGATCAACTCATTACTGCTTTGTTCTAACTCTCAGATCCTGTGGGGTTACGTGCACACAGATAGCAACCCTGCTGACAAGCCAAGTCGGTGGGGTACTCGCATCCGCGGTAAGCAGAAGCATGCCTAAGCGTGTGTTGGAGGGTGGAACTCAGCAGGATAGAGCAAAGATCCGTAGACAGTTAGGAACGCTTCGACAGTTGACAGTGCAACCGGTTACTCGTAAGCGCTATGACAAGGCAGTTGGGCTTTTTGCGCAAGGAAGGCATCGCATTGCCCACCAACAAGATGAAGCTAGACCCCTTGGTATGTGACTACCTCGAACACCTCTGGGCCACAGGTCAGGGCCGAGGCCTTGCATGTGACACTTTGGCTGGATTACAGGACCTCCAACCTGGACTTCGTACCCACATGCCGGCAGCCTGGAGGCTCCTGAAGACGTGGCAGACAAATGAGATACCCAACCGCGCCCCGCCCTTGCCGGAGCATCTGGTCCACGCCATGGCGGGGTGGGCAATTTTTAACGGTTGGATCTCCTTTGCTGTCTCGTTACTTTTGGGGTTCTACACCATGTTGCGTACTGGTGAGATCTTGGGTGTTGTGTCAAGCCATGTGGTACTCGGGACAGGCACTGGACAAGCCCTCGTGAACTTGGGGTTTACTAAGGGTGGCAAACGCCACGGGGCTGCTGAAAGTGTAGTCCTAGGATGTGGGCCCGTGGTGAAAGTAAAGGCGTGGAAAAAAGCCGGTTCCCCCAGTACTCGGCTTACGCCCTCCCCACCAAAGTGGCGAGCCTTGTTCAATTCTTGCCTTGAAGGCCTCCAAATTCAGGACATGGGGTTCCGACCCTATTCCCTCCGGAGGGGAGGGGCCACGTTTTGGTTCCAAAAGCACCAAAACTTAGACCGCATACTAGTTCAAGGTAGGTGGCACACACAGAAAAGTGCCCGTATCTACCTCAACGAAGGGTTGGCTGTCCTCAGTCAACTCAAACTTCCGACCTCTGATGCACGAATACGTCCCTTTTTAACTGTTTGTAGTAGTTTTTTCCGTCAGCCGCGAATCACGTCACTTGAGCCTCCTGCCAAAGGCGGAAGGGCAGGGGGGCTTGGAAGGCACCCAAAGAGATCCAGAAAAGGCAAGGGAAAAAGCGCTTTTCGTTTCGTC